>BJBW01006447.1:387-67510 GCA_004320125.1 Scolopax mira | reverse complement strand
CCATTGGCTTTCTTGGCCACCTGGGCACACTGCTGGCTCGTATTCAGACTCTTGTCAATTAGAACCCCCAGACCTTTCTGACAGGCAGCTTTCTGGCCACACTTCCCCAAGCCTGTAGTGGTGCATGGGGTTATTGTGGCCCAAATGCAGGACCTGGCACTTGGCCTTGTTGAAGCTCATACCATTAATGTTGGCCCAATGATCCAATCTAAGTCTCTCTGTAGAGCTTCCCTACCCTCATGTGAATCAACACTCCTGCTTAGCTTGGTGTCACCTGTGAACTTGCTGGTGATACACCCCACGTCCTTATCAAGATCATCAATAAAGATGTTAAACATAAATGGTCCCAACACCAAGCCCTGAGGCACACCACTTGTGACCGGCTGCCTGCTGGATTTAAATTCATTGAGCACCGCTCTTTGGGGCCTTCCAGCCAGCCAGTGCTTGATTCAGCAGATCGTATGCTCACCCAGGCTGTGCACAGCCAGTTTTTCTACAAGAATTCTATGGGAGACAGTATTGAATGCTTTTCCAAAGTCCAGGTATGCAATATCCACAGACTTTCCCTCATCCAATAATCGGGTCATCAATGTAGGCTAATCAATATATACGGCAATAACGTTCCCAAGGCTCAGATTCTGAGCAGGTAAACTTTTCTCTTTTCACAAAGAGAAAAATCTACTGGAAAGGGAGATGCATACACAGTTTCTAGAGATACATTTCCTTCCATGCTCTTTGTCAAATGATCAGTGTATCAAACCCATCAAGATTTTAAAAGCACCAATGATTTTTTTGTTTGTTTCTGGAATGGGGTTAGAGGAGAGCCATTCCTGACAATCGCTCTGTAAGATGATCACTATAACATCCTGGATAAATTTAATGGCAAAGACCACCTAAGCAACTCACTTTCTACTTCAAAGCTCATGTATTTGCCTAAAACAACTTCTTTGTGCCACCTGTTAGCATTGTATTTGTATCTGAAGTTATAAGCCAGGAGTAGTTAATGGGATGCAAGATTAGAAAAAAAACAATCATCATCTCCAATTCAGATGGTCCAAGATATATGCAGGATAGTCAAAATATATTTTCCCTAAGTCAAAATGAGTCAAAGGGCTATTTGTAATTGAAGGAACAGGTTTTCACCAAGAAAAGCCAAGCCAAGGACAGCCAAAGCTACAAGGACTGAAAAACTACAATTTATTGATTTATTTTTGTTTTCCTATTAAATCTCTGTATAATTTCAATTCCATCAAAGACCATGTATATTTGATCCCGTATTTTGCATTTATCTACAGTATTTAAAGCAGTGCATTGCTTTAAAATGGTTTTCATTTTCTTACAACATAATTAAAAAAAAACAGCTGAATATATTTTTAAATTATTGTTGGTTTTATTGTCATCATTATTATGGTGGTACTGCTATCATAATCTTTATACTTTCTATAATTTCTTTCAGGACCTCCATTTTTTCATTGAGGTGGCTGTGCAGAACCTTAAGAGCTAAATCACGGAAAAGAGATCAACAATACATAACTGTATTATTAGAAAAAATCTGCACAACATTTTAATATTGCACTTCCCTGTTCATGTGCTGTTTCACTTCACACTGAATGAAAAATTTATCAGGATCTTACTCCCTACCTAAAGGAGATTACAAGTCTTGGAATGTGAACAAATACACAAATATAAGAACATCATCAAATATATTTGGTAGAAGCAGAAACCACATTCTAACTCCCATCATCTAAGAGCAGACTCAAGTTTCACTTAGTGCAATACCTTTAAGATCCATTGAAAAAATTAAAAATTCTAGACTTTAAAAAAAATATCTATTTTGAGAGCTATTGATAAGTTGTCTATTTTGAGATGTAAAATGCTTTTTATTTATTTCATTGGCTTTCCAGCATCACCACAAATTCATACAATTGCAGTTCAGTCATTCATGTGCAACTAGTTTCTGCATCCTATGCTAAATGCTGTACTGGTGAGATTTAAGACTGTTGACAAGGTACTTAGATACTGTAAACAGAAGAAGAAAAAAAAAAAGAAGAAAATGGTAGGCTGAGAAAATTACACAAGGGAGAGATTATAAATAATGTCCTTCTTAGGCAGAAAATAAATCCTTGGAACCCAAAGTGTAAAGGAGAAACTGCGATTGACCTCCTACTGTTGAATCAGCTGTAAATTGTCTGAGTCATCTTGATTCTCAGCTATGAGAAAGCTCACAATTCAATGGAGAGTAAATTGCATAAAAAGCTCTTCAGAGTGTATAACCAAGGCGGAGAGAAATGTCAGACAGGATGTCCTAAGAAGCATGAAAAAAAGTCATTGCTGTATTGCTACAAAACATATCACCAAAAACTAAAAAAGGACAAAGCCTACCAGCATAGTTAAGCACAGTTTGGAGCTCTGTGCTAAGAAGTCCGAAGTCTCTTGCATATTAAGGTAAACTTTTCACGAAATTTAGATAGGTAGCTGATGAATGTAACTGAAGTATCTGAAGTACATAGAAGTCAATATTTTCACAGCTACATATATTAAAGGATCTGTCCGCTGCCAGAGTTACTAATATTCTAATTCCTGCAGCCAAAAAAGGTAAGTTTAGTAATTTCTGTAAGTTAATACCAGGTGAAAAAATTATATGTTCTCTAGAGGTTCCAGTGACTATATTTATTTGCACAAGTGGGGGGAAAAAACCCCAACAAAACAACCAGACAAAACAGATAAAACAGATTGTTTATATAGTTTCACTTAATGCTTTTAGTGAAACTAAAGGAGAATGCCTAAGCCTAGAATTGCAAAAGTGTGCAAGATAAGCAAAAGTTTGCATCTGGAGATACTAAGTAGTTACAAGATTAGTACAATTAGATTTAGGGTAGTTAAAGCAGGCATTTTTGAGAGCTAACTGCCATGTCTAAAATATCTCCATAAATAATCTAAATTAAAGGTCTGCCATAATATCTGCATGAGTTATTACTGCTGGAGAAACTAACTTCCAATATTGCATGGCTTTGAGGGGGTTAATCTCAAAATTTGGTCCTTACATCAACTTCTTTAATGGAATAGGTCCTAGCAGGAAAACAATAAATAAACAAGTGCAGCAAAATATACCACAAGAATTCAATGTCTGATGTAGAAAACCAAGTGCAAAAGAGACTGCATACATGTATGCCTTGAACCAGCAGAAGCTCATAACAGCAATAGCGTAAGTAGATGTTTGCACAGCTCAAATTCTGCCATCCAGACTCAGTTTCTGAGTTTTCAAAGTCTTACAGACTTTACATTTTTTCCTCCAGCTTGGATGGTCAGATACACACACTTAGTTCCATGCACTAGGATCAACAGATTAAAAGAGGTTCATCTCTTTGAATTAAACTAATGAAAATATCTGGAACAGATGACAGAATACCCAGGTGCATTTTTTCTATCATTTATGAATTGAAGAGGACAGATGTTTTTAGAAAGGTTGACAAGACCGTTCTGTAGGAAAAAGCTGAAATTTTGAAAGGTATAAAGCTTAGCATCACTAGAAGAATGAAGTCTACAGAAATCCTGGTTTTCTTACCACTGAAAGTCAAGAGAGAAACTTCTCTTAGCATTCCCCTAATATAAATCACTCTGATCTCCACCTTTTCTTTTGCTCATAACCTACAGGCTATTAATGAAAAAATCATATTTTTCTGAAGAGAGTGAAATAGAAACTGACTAACACATATGCAACTATTCCCTGCTGTAACTTCCAACTAGAATCCTCACATCTCCTTGCAGAGCTGACCTTCACACAGCTTTAGCTGTGCTGCCCCACACAGTCCTGCCCCTGCTTACCTCCCAGTCAGGAGTGCTGGACCAAGCCCTGTCTGAGGGCTCAGCCCCTGCTTCCTGGCTGCTGTGGAGCTCAGGAGCAAGTGCTGCCAGGGCATCAGCAGCGTGGAGAGCAACAGCATCTCAGGCACACTTCTCTCAGAAGCAAGTTAGGACTTGCATGGAGTTCTGTGTCATACCCTATATCCCATTTATGTGTGCTCAAATGCTCTAATACTCAAGTCAATAAAGGCTGGCAGATTTTCAGGAAAGCGTATATTTTCTGTGTCCCATGCAAAATAAACTCTTGAAATAAGGGCTGGCAAAGCCTCACACAGACACTTTTAGTTACTACTGTGCCTCTGCAAATACAGTTTCTCTGGCACATAGCCCAGTCCTATAAACGTTGCAGACACGTCAGGTCTTTACAGGCAATGACCACCAAAAGACAGTCACCACTAGTGCCACTGGGACCTCATGGATTCTATTGCCTTTTATCAGTATAAAGGACTTGTGTCTGCTTTGGCTATATGCCTGCAGATACTTGAACCCTTACCTGATGCCTTCCTTTGTTCTCCACCTGTAACCTAAGTGGACTCATGTCCTCTGCTAGAGAAGTGAGGAACATACAATGAGGCTTTTAAAGAAAGGCTGAGAAAGTTCACAGACCTTTTAATCACCCAAATACCTAACCCCAAGTGCTCAAATGTTGCATTCTTCTCTAACCCAGCTGCCTTAAAAAAAGAGAATTACAACTGTTGCAACATTTGGATCACCTTTTGATCCTGCAGAACAATGATAATAACAAGTGATTATAGAATGCGGTATAGCTACAACATATCTGTTGTCTTCTATCTGAGTATCTTATCAAATGTCAGTTAGGGTGTAGAACTGTTAGTCAGATTTTACAAATATTGAGCCAGAAGGTGAATAGGGCTAAGCAAATCTCCCCAATATTCAGGAATATAATCTGATCCATCTACAGCTCTAGCTGCTCTGTACCATTTCCCTAATGACGTCTACAACCTAAACTTACACAATGGTATCACAACAGAATCGGGGGTTTTGATCCCCTAGTGCCATTAGATTTGATGACACAGAGGTCATGCATCTTGATGCTGTCTCAGTGTGACATAGCACAAGCAAGAAAAGCCAGTGGATCTGCAGTGAGTTGTGTCACAGTGGATCACAAACGTTACTTGAAAACAGGGAATATAAATTGCCAAGTTACAAAACTAGCTGAAATGATGTGGCAGAAATAATGCCAGACAATGAAGCAATTTTCTATCCACATGAAAGCAACTTCCAAAATGTGCTAATAAAAAAACCCACTGTAATTTAAAAGGCAAAGAAAGAAAGATTCCATGGAGGATGAAAATGTCTTCAGGAAAGATCACTGAAGTTGTAATGTGTACACCATAAAAAACTTTTCCTTGGCATGTTGCTATAATGTCCCTCAATTCATGACATCCCCTACTCTCTGTTTTTCAGAGGTCTCTAAATGTATCACAGATGGATCTAAGCATCATACAGCAACCAAAGCACTAGTTTCCCAATACTAGTAAGGTAAGGAGATGGGTACCAAAACACAGAGAATCTAGGAACTAGATCCACAGGGGAACCTTAATGCTCCTCATCTTTTACTTCTGAAGTCCAATATCAAGCACCACTGAAACCCTCAGAACAACTGCTACCAAACAGATCGCCTAAAATGCAGACATAACAATGTCTAGTTGCCTCTGCAGAGTAAGGCCCAAGTGGCTTGTTCAGTATGGTGCAGGAAGTTTGTGGTTGAGCAAAAAACTGAAAGCAAATCTCCCACTCTTTCTCAGCCTGAGCAATGTTTATCTGAAGATGTTCTACTTTGATCTGCAATCACCAGAGTCTGATGATAACAGTGTGCACAAGAAAGTCAGGAAAGATTGCGCTCAAAATACAGTTTAATCATCTCCCTCAGGCTCCCTCATACCAAATCAGCTGGCAAACATGGAAGAACTGTCAGGATTTTTCAATATAACTAGGATGCATTAAAAATAAGTAAAATAGTGCCTGAATTTTATATGTGATCCAAATGTTTTGGATGTAGAAATGCCTTAGGAGAAATGGGAACAAAAACCTCTGCCAATAGAAATGGGCACAACTACCCTAAACTGAGTTACCAGGGTAAAACCTGGCCTATGAAGAAGTTTCATTCTCCTTCACACCACTATTTAGTTGGGTTCCACAATATATATTATACAATATAGTTTGGTCCATTTTCTAGAAGTGAGCCTGCACCTAACCAGAAATGGAATGTTTCCACACCACAGACCTGTGAGTGCAGAGTGACTGCAATGTAGTGCATCGACACCTAAATGCCAGCACAAGATTTACTACAGGGACTAAGGGACTCTACCTGACATCCTCACACAGTGAAGTGCAATGAGTGTCTCCTGGTCACTCAGCTATTGCTGCACAGCATTCTCGTCCATACCCCTCTGGATCAAGCCCTGGCTAAGATAGCATAATTAGGTTAACAGTGGGGATTTAGCCACAGCAGCCAGGCACTCCAAAATCCTTGCAGGTGGCAAGTTCTGCTGACTTCATGGTGGGGCTGAAGCAAGCACCTTAATGACAGATGAAATAGAGCCAAATAGACCTATGCCATGCTGCAGCTCCAACTCCACTGCAGGGCACACATGACTGAGGTCAGTTCTGCTATGAGCATGATCTACAAGCATCAGAGTAAAGAAAATAATTTGTTTATAGTGCCTCGGTAAGAAAAGTCTCAAAAATAAAAGAAGAAAAAAAAAGAGGCAAATTGGTGCTTCAGTTATTCAATATGCATCATTCTGAAATGACTCCTGATCCTGACAGATAAACAACCTTGAATGACCAAAGTAATTTTCTGTTACATTGCTCCCTGTCCTTGAAATTAAAATAATGATATTTACTCTCTAATGTGAGGTTTTTTAAGATTGACAAACCAAAAGAGTTCTAGATTGAAAGAGTATTATTATAAAAATTTAATTATTAATACCTATATCGGTCTAGCTCCAAGGTATTTCACTTTCCTAGATTCTAGCACTTCATAACATCATACCTACTGAAAATGAACTTTCAGGCACAGGGAACCCCCCTTTAATTCCCTCTCTTGAAAGAACTGGGGAAAAAATAATACAGCATGGGGAAATTTTATTCACAGCTTCCATTGCCAACTAGCAGATAGCAGTCACACTGAGATAAACAAAAATATGTTGGTAAAATATAAATGTGTTGCTGCTGAGAGCATTTTCTTAAAATACATACCCAAGAACTTATCAATGTGTCTATAGTATTTTCTTACCTCAACTAATATGAAGCATGGCAGATTCATGTAACTTCGCTGAGACTGATGTCTGCAGTTTGAAATCATGTTCACCTGTGAAAGAAACAAAGTATATCGTGTCCATTTTTAAGAAGCCAGCTTTGGTTGGAATAATGTGCTCACAAAAATCTATAAAAGGCCTGCTTAAAATACAGATTGCTACGAAAATAAGGAAGGTGAAAACTATAACAGTGAAGTGAGCTGCTCATGTGGCCTCCTTTATTCTAGTATGTAAAAACTTCAAGCTAATTTAGATTTTAATATTTTGTTAAATTGGCTCAAGCCATTTTTATTCCAAATAACAGTATCTACACAAAGATTTGTACTTAAAATTGTTTAAATTATATCCCTGCATACTTCAGCAAAACAAATCCTTTATGTCTTTCCACCAGAGTTTTTCTATTTCTATTGACTTGAATGAAACTTAAGGATGTTCTTAAAGTTTACACTAGAGGGCTTTGCTAAAGGGTCACTAATTGAAAGCTTAAAAGTTTTTGAAAATAGAATTTTAATCTACCAAGTTTCTACTGAACCATGGGAACACTGGACTAGGAATTACCAAGCTGTGATGTTGTGTCTGGCAATCACAATACAGTAGATTTCTGGTTCTGAAGGATCCACAGGATATTTTTCTCAACACCACAGCTACAAAAATTTTCCTAGTCCCTTGCGAGAAAATTATGACTGGTTGTTAAAAGTTAAAAAAACAAAAACAAAACCAAAAAAGCAGTAACTGCCTGGAAATAAAAAATATGTACTTCTAATCTGTGCCATAGGAAAAGAAGAGCAGAGAGCAATGCACTGTGGATGTAACGATTATCCGCATAGGATAGGAATCAGCCTATGACTGGAATAGTAAATTGACTCCAGAGGAGTTAGCATCTTCAAGAATTAGTACACTCCTAAATGTTCTCCCTGTGTTCCCCCTCCAGTTTCTCTTTATCTTTCTCCTCGCTCAGCCTCTCTCATGTAGCAGATCTTCCATCATCTTGCCTCTCATTCTCTCTCTCTCTTCCATGGCCTCCCAAATCTCTCTTTGATTCCCTTTCTTCCAAGGATGCTTAGTAAGCTGCATCTGACTCTTCTCTTTCTCCCTGCCTGTGCATATGCATATTTCATACAAGGCTTGGAGCTGAACAGTCCAAGAGGCAGCACACTACAGAGAAGGGAAAGCAGACGCTTCCAAGCAATAGCAGAAAAATAAACTCTGCTATGAGTGTGTGCAGCCTGGCTCCCAGCAATGCACTGAGGGCTCCCAGCAATGCACTGAGCATCTTTGATGCTGTCAGTCCCTCATGAAGGTTGCTGAGGGAGTCTGACACTGTGCCTCCTTTCCCTTCTGAACAGTTAGCAGAAAGGTGGAAACAGAGCTGTTGATCTGTTCAGTGAGACTTGTGCATGCACTGGTTGGGGTCTCCCCAGGATCTATGAACTTTTCAGATGGAAACCTGTCACTTTGGGCATTTTTAGCCCAGTCTTTGGTGCTACTGAACACAGCATGGTCATCTGGATTCAGCTTGTGCTTACTCAAAGTAATAAACATATTTCTTCATAGGCACGCAGTATGGCATACGTTCTTGAAATCTCTCTCAGATTGTTAAAAGCTGAACTTATTTATCAAGCAAATAGAAAATGCTGTTTCTGCATCAATTTACATGTGCACATCCAGGGCTAAACTCAACTGTTCTTATTACATTCAAATTCTCACTGAGGGAAAAGAGTCCCGGAGACTCCTTGACATTCTGTTACACAGTTAGATAATATAACCATTAATATTGCATGTGGAGATGTGCATGCACAGCTACTGCACATTGGGACTATAGGCTCAGCTCACTAAATAGACACCAACATAGCCATTATTTATTATTTATTGAGTGCTAATAGCACATTGAAGAAAAGAGAACAAGCTCTGAGCATTAAGGACCAATACATGGTGGCTGTTTAGCTGTTACCTCAAGATCAAAAAGGGCCTAAGATTCCTATTCTCCAGCATAACATCAAAGGAGAGACATATTCTTGTTTAAATTTCTTAAGTACTGCAGAAGGGTGTCTGCCACTGCCTAAAGGTCTCAGTGCACCAAAATGGGGATGAACTGTAGAGCCTGAAGTCTGTCCCAGAATTTCCCTTTCTGTAACATGGAGAGGGACACTGGTTGGAATTTCAACACCCTTTACCACAGGATAAATGCATACCATATGTGAAATTGCCTTCTCAGAGGCTGCTGCTATGAGTTTGGAGGAAGATGAGTGAGCCTGAATAAGGCATCACGAAGCCATCTGTGAGGGCATGGCTGAAATGCTACAAGCATCCCTATAAATAGCTCCTGGTAAAGAACTAGTTGTTTTAGTAATATGAAGTCTTTTCCTGTAACCAGTTACTAGGCAGCCTATGAAACGGTTTCTCTGTCAGTACCCCACTATATGCCAGTCTGCTTCCCTCCCGCTGCTGTTGTGGAGGTTTGCCTGACAGCAGCCTACAGGATCACCCTCCAGACAAGCCTACCCCTGTCACACGTCACCATCTATCTGCCTCACTGCTAAACTAAGGCGTCACATTCACATCTGTGCTCTGTGTTTTCAGAAGACAGACTGCAAGCACACACCTCCAGGAGGAGCTCTGGACAACACCATTTGACTGAGGGGAGGTGCCATCCTTTAGCTCTGTATGATGGCTGGTTACGAGCTACAGGTGGATTTCACACTTGACAGCTGTAGGCCGAACATCCTCAATTTATACAGTTGTCACAAACACTCTCTCAGTTTTTTTGATCTCATTTGGATCAAAATCCACTCAATTTATAAGCAGCCTCAGCACCTCTCCTGAACATAAGAGAATTGCATTCATATTTCCCGGATGTTTTTTCAAAACTCTTAGCTATTGTGTAAAGGGAGTGAGAGTTTGACAGCAAGATCACGGCCAAAAGAGCAGAATCATTTTACCAAAAACAGTAATTGCCCTGCATTTCGCCTGGAAATCAATTCTATAAGCAATTTCTAGGCATGACTACTGGGCCAGATAATTCAGCTTCATAGGAAAACCTCCTTTTTGGATGTGACATCAGCAATGATCTCTGGGAAACTCTAAGCAACTTTTATTGTAAAAGAGTAAGATGCTTAGAGTTTAAGCACTTACAACATTGCTCAGAAACAGAAGAGGAAGCACTTGGGCTCATTGCTTGAATACGACATCAAGTGATTTATGTAATACCACATTTCTGCCAGAAACACAAAATGAAATCAATTATCCTTAGTTCTGCAAGGGAGTCCCCTAATCTTCTCCCTATTTTACTACTTGTGTTACCTGCAGTAGCCATTTGTGCAACTGTCTTTTGGCATGTACCTTTTTTGGTGAAAGACTGTGTAAAGGCAATTTGAAAGCCTGGTGCTGCCCATCTTCCTTGAATTTTATCAATTGCCTAGCAGATCTAATACACTACTGTATCATTACAATATGTCTGTTCCATCACACGTTTCCCTGTAACTTAGGATTCTGATAGAAATACAAATAGCTTATTCTATTTCATTTGTCTCTTTCCATTTATTGGTGTTCACCTACACTAAGGAAAAGGTACATATCAATGATTAAGGAGATACAAAGATATGCTCTGAACTGAAAAAAAACCCACTACTAAAATGCAAATAAAGCTCACTGTAACTATCTGTAGCACTTATGCTCCCCAGTGTGGTAAAAAATGTAGTGGCTTTCCAGAAGGTAAACAGAGAATGTGTCTGGGGAATGTTGAATTTGTCAAGACAACAGGAAAATAAGGTCATTGTGCTATGAAGAAAACAAATCTTCATGATAGGAAACTATTTTTATCTGCCAAATCTATGTAGTCTTCATAGAGATAATGGAGAATGGAAAAGATGATGCCATTTTAATGAAGAAAGAGATAAATAAAAACAATAAAGATTCTTTTCTCTGGTATAATTTGTATCTATTTATCATCAGTATCTATTCATAAGGAGGGCAAACGTGCTCCATGAATGTAACGCATGAGAGCTTGGAGTCTGTGGGCTAAAGGTTATGGATATATAGCTTGATCAATTTTCCAAGATGAATCATCTGGGGAGTCCCTGGAAGGTCTGGATTCTCTATCCAGTTTGATAACCAACACATTGAAACCCACAAATTGGTGTGGGCATGGCAGGAGCTGCCTGGGGAAGTCTTCAGGACAGTCAGAAATTCCCACCTAGGCAGTTCCTATAGCAGTTAGTCAAACACTTATCTGTGAAGGTGGCTAAGAATTCAGTCAACCACTTTTCTCAAGTTAGTCCATTGTTTCAAATTGTCCACTATTTTGTCTCTGCAGATGGCCGGCCTGAGAGTTATAACTCAGCCTTTGTTATACAAAAACTACAGCTACAGTGCAAAATTGAGTTTAATACTTACACAAATTTCATAGCTCTTATCACTGACGAATTTCATTAGGACACAAAAAAAAACACTTTTTGAAGTTACCTTTTACAATATTTGATATTCTATTAATGGAAAATACTGTTAATGACGATTTCCCTTTTTATTTTCACTTGTCTTCCAGCTACCTCTCTGTTCCATGCACACACACAGAGGCAACTGCTTTTTCAAGCTCTACTTAGGCTTTCACAGATAATGAAATCTCTGTTCTTATAGCAGAAAAAATTCTTAAATAATCTGAAGCTGACAAAAATGAGCTTTAGCTGTTTTTTTTGGCTTCTATAAAGTTGGCAAAAATCATCGGAGAAAAATACTGTAATAAACTGAACCATATTCATGGCAGAAATACTGGAATGTATATTCAGAGCAATCTTAGAAGAGAGTTCATTAGGTTTTCCACATTTTCATAGTACTCTCCCTCTTCCTCCAAGAGGATTTCTCTTACCTTTTAAGCTTTGGTGCTGCAGTAATTGTCTTTTCCCTGATGCTGATCTAAGTGTTGAATTGGGGTGTGAGGAGAGAGGACAGACAAAGCCATAGGAAGCTAACTGCAACTCTATGAACAGCAAATGAGCTTGAGTAACTGACAGAATAGAGAAGAGCCTGGTATCTAATGTAACCTGAATATGAAACCAAACTACAAAATATCAAAGAACTCATTTTCAGGTCTGAGTAATAAAATGGCGAATTTTGTACACTATACCTTTTTCAATAGGTCTATACCTTTTTCAATAGTAAAATTTTAGGGAGTTTGTTCTCAGCCAAGTATGTGACTTTTTTACAAATTGGTTTTCTCCTATAAAAATACTGTAAAATGAAAAAAATAAGAATGATAATTCTTTCAGGCTCCAGATCTGCCAGAGTAAGAAAAGAAATTCTACCCAATAGAAGAGAGAATGTCTCTCTCATGTACATAATAGGAAAAAGGGAAAAAAGTAACATAGCTCATTACTGATGGCAAAAACACTAGGGAAGAAATTACTATTTAAGATAACATGGACCCAAATCATACTGATCCAAGTTATAATTTTCATGTATATTTAAAAGCAAAATGTGAAGCCAATGAAATCTAAACTGTGCAGGAATAGGTTGCTATCAGCTGAGAGCTGATAAGATAACAACTACAAATCACCCTGAGGAGAGCTCTTGGCTGGTTTTGCTACCTGAGAAGTCATGAATTCCACTAACTGGTGAGCCTTAGTAATGGACTCAGATGCTCTTTCACTCTAAAGGTCAGGCCACTTCCTCCAAATAACCTTTCACCTCACAAGTATTTTAATCCATAGCCAACTTGTTCCTTGTAGCATTTGCTGGACCATCAGTGATTACCAATGGACAGCACATCTAGATCAAGAGTAAATGAAATGTGGAGGACAATGTTATCAGAAGATTGGAGACAGTGCAATACAGTATTTTCCCCAGTGATTTCCATATATGTTGTACAAAAGTCTCCTGTTTCATCATTCATCATTTGCTGGCCTCCTGATGGGTGTACATTTGTGACAATATTGAGAGCTAAATTGTGTTATCCTGTCTTGAAATTAAATAAAATGAGTTTTTAAAGAACTGTAAAGCAGAAACAGTATTGAGAGACAATCTTATTACCATGAAAGATGAAAGCTAGGAACCAGAGAAACTATATCCCTCTCTTTCTTAGATTACTCATTATCTGAAGATTAACATTAGGAGGACCTGGAAGCCTGTCAAACGCCAAATCAAAAGCTCCCACAGGAGTTCAAATAGTAAAGAAGAGGATTCACTGGATTATGCTTGTAGTGACAGGATTAAGTTTTGCCCAACAAGCTGCATTATCAGAAATAACAAGGTCATTTTTATGTTAAGTAGCTGAGGGAAGAATGCACTTATTTTGCAAGCAGGAAAATTAATATGGGATTAATCAATAAAAGAATTTCACAAAATTACTTCATTTGAGAAATGAAGGCAAATCATATTGTTATAGCTTTGTACTTAAAAAAAGATCCTACTGGAATGAAGGAGGAAAATCCTGGTGCTGTCATGAAATCCCATCCAACACAGATGTGACAATGAACCTCTACAGTAATAACTGGAGGTCTTGACTCTCAGAACCTACCTACAAAGACACCTTCCCACAGTCAGGCAGTGAATTGTGGGAATCTCTGCAGAGATACTCACTAAAATACTAAGCATAATGTAATAATCTTGGAATGGCTAATTGTCTTTATTTTTCTTTCTGTTTTAGAATCAAAATATTCAAATCTGTGGAATGTTTTAAACAGCTATTCTTAGTCTGCAGCTTGGTCTTCAACCTGGATTTACCAGGTAAGGCAAAATCAGCTCTGCCTATTACCAATGGCCAGTGAGGTATGAATGACAGAGGTTATGCAATGGGGTAGCAATATGCTAAAAAAATATGCAATTGCAATATGCAAAAAAAAACCACAATGCAAAGAAGTCTTGATGTCCTAAAAGTTCTGGAAAAATAATTCATAAATAAAATACAATTATGTGAATTTAATTTTTTTTTGAAGTTGCACACTAATGACACTAGAATTACTGCTGCCAAGAGCCCCTCATGAACCTTCAAGACTGGTAGTGCTGTGGAGGTGGTGAGTCAAGCTTGCTTAATGCACCCCTGATTGTAGCTACATATGATAAGCATCTTTTGTCCCCCAATTTATCGCGTCACTCAATGCTCAGTTGAGTATTTAGGGTTCCATGAAATACTTATGTGAAGCCACACTTTCTCTATTTTCTTTCCAGTCTGCCATATAGAATCTGCAGGGACATTTGCTTATTTCTACTCCGTGACTGGTCAGTCCCAGTCACTACCACCAATGGATGTGGAGTCAGCCCACTGTATAGATGGACATTGACCTACCTCATATGGACTCATCTGGAATCAGATGTGAAACAGCTGCTGATGTAACACACCCAGCTGATTAATGTACTTTCTGTGTGTCTCATTAACGGTATTATTAGAGTAAAACAGAGTAAGTAAGGTCATAGAGTGATTTCCTCAAATTTATGCAGTATTGGCATTTCTTTCCTGAATTTTTCATTCTCATTATTGTCAAATACCCAGATTTTGAGTAATGCTGATTAGTTTTGAATAGATGTAAATAGCACGCATTATTGTTTCTGTTAGAAGAATCAATTCCACCTTGTATTAATTAAAAGTTAGCTCACATGCCAGCCTGTGAAATTTGCTATTTCTAAATATTTTTGCCAGAAAAAACCGAACTGCTTTAATCCCCAAAAGTATATACAAAGAAGAACAGCAGTCACTACAGTTACATGCTTATCAAAATTAATTTGTATTTAATAATAGCTGCATCTCAAGTTGTCTTGAACTGCTGATCTGCAGACTTCCTGATTTTTGGGAAGCTGGGCTGAACACAGAGTAATGATTTTCTTCCCTGCCTTTAGCTGCTGCTTTTCTTTAAGCTGTATCTTAAAATACATCAAGTACTTTCCTTATGTGATTATCTCAGCAAATTCTGTATTGCCAAAAAGACGTGATGCAACTACAGATTGGAGAGGGTATGGTTCTTCTTTTTCAAATCAGAGGTGCACCACATCATCAGTGTGAGAGTCTCTGTGTACTGCAACAATCTGTTTATCAATTATTTCTCATTTAGACAAATTTGATGGAGGCTATCATGTATAAATCTTTGCATGTTGTTTCTTCAGATTCCATTCACTTGTTCTTTTTCCTTTTGGCCAAATAAACTCAGTTCATTTCAGCTCACGTAAAACTAAAACCTGGCATTGTTTCTGTGTAGATAAAATTCACTGTCAGTTCTCAGCTTCTGCATAAGGCCTCATTTGTGCATAATAATATGTGTAAAAAGACACAATTAAACTTCAAAGAACTTAAGCATGATAATAATCTTTATACTTCATTAAAGCAGTAATGACTTAAAATTTTACTGCATAAATGTAACATTTTCTTTTTTTTCCTTCTTCTCAATCTCCATTCACTAAAAAAATCACAGCAAATATCTTAAAGAAAAAAAAAAAGGTTATATATTTTTTCACAGGGGAAATTTAAGTACAGACCTTTAAGTGGAAATGTATGACATTACTGGCTGTGTTCTGGGCCTGCCAGAATACCAAAACACTGTCTTCATGGGTCACCTAAGTACATATGCTGGATCCTACAGACTCCTCAAGCAAATTCACTAATTTCAAAGTAAAAGGGAAATAGGACCTCTGTGTTATGTTTGCATTTTAGTGATAAATTATGTAGTTCTTATTTGGGCAACTGGGATACCTCACAAAGGGAGGGTGTGAACTGCAGTACTTGCTATTGACTAAATAACAGTATGTTCACAGTATATAGCCATATTAGAACTTAAGACCAAGTAAACAGAAAATATAACCCCAGCATGTGTATGTGAGGTTCATCACAAACAGATTGTTCTGTGGATCTATCCATGAAAGATTCATTTTCTAAATATGTCACTGCAGCCAGTGATTCAGAAGTAGAACACTTCCATCTGGCAACAGATGGCCAAGATGCATCCTATTTGTCAGAGTCTTCTGCTAAAAGAACTAGTCCCCCTCCACAGTCTGTGTAATCAGATAAGCAGCTTCTTTCTAGTATTACTGATATGAGAAATCACAACAGCACCTTATCTCACAAGCTCAATCAACCCTGCATATACCTGCATCCCTGCTTAAGTATTAAGCTTCTATGTATCACAGCCACTTCTGCGTTTCACTCCTAATTTTGTAGTTGATAACATGCATGTTACATATGTAACACCTCTGTAGTTTCCTTAGTGTGATAGTTGACCCTGTGAAGCTATGTATGTGATGAGCTTCTTGATAGTTGTTCTTATGACTGAGGGGTGCCTGCAGCTTCCTAGTAGCGCTTGTCAAGGGTTTGCAAAGCCATCCCCTCAGATGGAACTTAGCGTGTTGTTTCATATGTTTTTAATTGCTCCTGCACAAGGAGGCAGTATCTGTGGGAGTGACAGATGGCTGCTAGCAAAGTTGGTTTATCCTGTTTCCTCCCTCACCATCCAGATAGCTGTTGCCCACTGCTGGTTTTCTTCTCTAAAGGTTTTGGAAGGAATACCCCAAAGCTCAGGGCCTCAGCATCCTAACCAACTATTCTGTATTTATTCTTTGTAAAAATCTAACAGATTCTGTTTCAAAATAACTGGATAAAAAGAAAATAGGGTTACTTTCACTAAACGAGTTGTTCCTTAGGAGCTGTTCCTGTTCACTCAGCTCTAAGAAAAAGGGCTCAAACATCAGTTTTAGTGGAGAGCTATGAGTCATCACATAAGAAAATTCAGATTTCAGCTCTCCCATTTTTATGTGATATGGTAAACAAGAAAAGCACTGCAGAATTAATTCAGTGCTTGCTTCGGTCACAGAATCTGAAGCGACTGTTGCCATGGGTACATAGAATCAAGTTTTTAAAGGTGATTTAAGGACATAACAGAGGAGAGAAGAAAGGACAGCATGGAAGATTCAAGAATTGTAGATTCTGGAAGAAAATGAGGATCTGAAACACAGAGATCCAGAAAAAAAAAATGAGGAAAAAAAAAGAAAAAGTAGCCATTCATGCGATGAAGACAAAATAAAAGACAGTCAACCAAAAGAACCAAAAGATCAAGGTGGAGAAAAAAAGAGAAGAAACTGTCAGACACACTAAGGGGGAAAGAAGAGCAGCCAGCTCTGTGAGAATAGAGGAAGGAACAATGAAAACAATCAGGGTCATGACATGAATTACATGGCAGAGATCAGAAAAGGGCAAAACTAATGGATAAAGAAATAACAGATGAGGGATAAGGGAAGAAGCATATTTACAACATGAAAAACAGATATCTATGGATGATTGGAGATTTTCATTAAAGAGTCAATGAGCAAGTCATCAGAGCTGATCTGGAGGAAAGACATGGTGTGGTAGGAGGAAGAATACATGTTATCCTGAACTACAAAAAGTCATCATGGGAGAACAGAAGAATCCACTAAACCTACTCCATACTGAAAAATGTCACTGCAAAATTCCATCAAGAACAGGATCAAAGATGTCTCTGACAGCTGGGATATACTGGCTTGCCTGGTCTTTAATGGAATTTTCCTAGCCCCAAGAGAAAGAACATGTAAGAAATACAAGATTAAATAAACTGGGAGATGGCTCAATGATCAGTCTTATAAGGAAGGTTTTAGGTTGGTTGGCCACTCAATAGAGGACTTTTTTCTGACTTTTTAAGTCCTGAAGGTGAAGCAAAAGATAACATTAAAGAAAACATCAGGTGAGCTGGCCAGGAAAGGCATGTAAACCTAAAGATAGTAAGATGCCATTTCACAGTAATGAACTGACAGCCCATAAAGAAATAAGAAAGGCTACTGTGGATAAAACAGAATCCAGATGGGTCAAAATCAGTGTGTAAAAGAAATCCTACAGAGTAGTGTCAAAAGTGTGTGGTCACCACAGCTTCCTGGCTGGATCTTTGTTGTGAAATCAGTTGCAGAAAAGGTCCATGTAAGTGTTCTCACCTCAAGGCACTGAAAAACACAGGGTTACCTACCCTTCAAGGAAAGCTTAACTTCATTGTAGCTTTCAGCTTGAGATGCATAGCCTGGTTTTTCTTTATCTTGCTATTATAGGGTTAAGAAATGAATCACTGAGAAAAGAAATTTATTGTTTCAGAAAAGAGTTTTTCGAATTTTTATATTCTCGTGGAAGATAAAGCTGTGTAAGGGCTCCCACAAGAGTTTAGACGCATTCACTGAGGGCATGATCAGTTTTAAAACATGATGATCCAGATGAACTTTCAGATTATGAATCACTAAATTCAGGATGTCTTTCAGAGGAAGGATCATTAAGACATAGTCTTTATTTCTTCTACTTTTTCCTTAAGCATCCTTTAATGGTCACAGCCAGAAACAGATGACAGACTACATGACCCTCTATTCAAACTGTGCCTTCAGTTTGAGATTGAAACATGCCTTTATAATGGAACAAGAGGAAATAAAACATTTACAGTTTCATTACTCATTGCCTGATTTCTTTATCCTATGGAGGATAGATGGGGACACAGCGATCAATAAGCTTTCATTCCATAAACCTTTTGCAGACAAAGGGCCAGAAGGCTTAATTTGATACTGGTAAAAAACTCATCAACTCCAGAGACTTAGAGAAAAGAAGACTTGGGAGTCAGAAAGCCGTCTGGAAGTTACTGTCTCATCCATGGTTAACTCCAGGACTTTACTGCGTGAAGTGATAGTGCAGTCTAGATGGATGTCCTAGAATATATGCATAAGTGATTGAAAAAGAAAGTTCATGTGCTCTAGAAAAAAGTAATACTAACCTCCTATTTAGATTGAATGTCTCTTTTTCCATAAAAGACATGCTGAGAAAAGCCTCTTCTGAAGAATTAGCAATTAACATTGTTTTTCACCGACAGTGTGCTACTTCTTGGTTATAAGAAGATTCCTGCATATTTTTTTTTGCTGTACAATTTACCACACAATCAGTCTTTTCCTGTGGGAAGCTTATACTGTGCATATGAAGAGTAAAGCACTCTTGCAATAAAAATAAGTTCTTTTGCCTACCACTACCATCAAATAATGTAAGACAGATCAAAAGAAAGTTAAAGCATTGCTACTAGAATATCTTAATGTTATTTAAACAGCTCTCTTCCTCTTTTTGAAGAACTGTGTGTTTTTCCTTCACAGTCAACAGACTTTCAAGCATTTAGGTCAGACATGTTTCAAGCGGTTGAGACCTGTTGGAAAGCATCTTGCAAATGTCTTATGTACTATGTAAGCTTTGTGATTATGAATGTTGCAGTGCCATGTGGCTCTATTGAAGTCTGTAAAGAAGTTGCATAACTAGCAGTATTCATTAAAGTTTCAATAATACTCCAAATGTATTAGCTGCTCTCCAGGCAGATATAGAAAGATAGTAACTGATGTAAGTGGCTTGTAATTTAAAATCTGTAAAAATGAGTAAGGGGAAAAAAAGGTGTAAACTCAGATTATCATACTGTCCACACTTACAAGGAAAAATATTTTTAAATATTTTTAAAGTATTTAAAGTATTTAGGTTAGCTAACAAAGACTACTGGGACAATGGCAGTACTTGAAAATGTGCAATGACCTGTATTCATTTGAACGAGCCACTAAAAGTTTTAGCACACTCTAGAACAACTGTGTGGGCAAAGATGGATGCAACGAAAAATGACTTCTGCACAATTAAGCACACAGTTCATAATTTAGTACACACTGTATTGCAAACTGACCTTTTAATTTTTTTTTGAACTATGAATATAGCCATGATCAATCTTCAGCTACAGCTATGTTTTATATTTCTACTAAGCTTGCGTCTGACTGCCCTGAAAGAAGTGCATAAATGGTAAACACCACATAATAACAAAGGGTGCAAATACATCCTGCTGTCTCAGACAGTCACATTTTTTTTCTATTTAACTGACATTAATATAGTGTCTGCTCCTGAGGCCCAAATGCTATTGCAGTAAAACAGTACAAGAGATAGATAGGAAGAGAGATTAATATCTTGCTGCATATATTTAAGAAGAATGTACAGTGAATAGACTTTTTTCAAGGTAGGCAGCAGTAGTAATAATAGAACAGGTGGTGACTACCTGACACTGAAATCTGACACTGACGTTTGAAGGATAGATTGAATTGTGCTATCTGAAAGATGTTGGAAGAGAACTTAATGGTTCTTGATAAGGATTTATTTTTGGTGTTCCCAGTTCTTACCAAGCTCAAAAGAAAAAAAAGGAAAAAAAGGAAAGAATAGACTAATGAAATGTCCATTTGCTGTTGATGTTGAAACGAATTGGACTTCATTTGTTTCTGCCTTAATGTGCAGAAAAACAGATCTCAACATCTTGCTATTTTCTCAACAGATTTGTACCTTTACTTTGGGGATATACTTTTGTATACTTTTGTGCATAATTTCAAATATTTGGTTATATAATTTCTTGAGATATAATTTATACCTTTTTTAAAATGGTCTTTGTAGCTGTTAACACTGGTGTCATCCAGACTTACTAGTTAGTGAAGTGGTAGTTTAAGGTGTCCTGAACACCTGCTTGTTACTTATATATATTGTGAATTTTAAAGTATGTTTTCAAGGTAAAAGGAAGAAGAATGGACTCTTGCAAGACTCTATTGCTCTACATGTATGTCTGTTTCTGACAATTCACAAAGGGTAGATATTCTCATCCTCTTAGACTTTTACGTATGACTTTTATGCATGACATTTATGCATGATTTTAAGCAATGAAGCCCTCAGCCTTTATAGAGCTCTAACTTAGTGTTGCCAATATGGACTAAAGCAAGTACATCAGACTCTTTTGCTCTTCTCCACTGTAAAGTTTCAAAGCTTCCTGTTATAGCCCAAAAAGCACTGAGTCACATTCTGTGTCTCACCTTTCATCCTCAAACTCTTAAACACATTAGTCAAAATTGTGAAAGTCTGGGATTAAAGACAGGGACACAATGGACTTTTCTACGATCTATAGATTTGCACAAGAACTTCTGTACAGTCAAGTTGAAGGTTATGAAAGAACTACCACAGGAATGCTCATCCATCACCAGCCTCATGACCTCCTGCTCGAAGTTCAGCAGGAGGACTGCCAGCTCCATGAAAAATCTAGAACAGCATAAGCATGTGTAGGTTCTCTTCTACCCTAGCTTATGCCTAGCTTATAAAAATTGCATCTGAAGGAAAGAATGAAGCAATAAGAACTGATGTCATGGTTTCTGAAAAAAATAATCACGTGTCCCACTAATCTTCTGAGAGGCCTTTAGACTCTCTGGTGATGACAGCAATATGGGAGACAAAAGAACACAGATGATAACTATGCAGGTAAAAGCTATATAAATTTACCTGGGATATTTTTGAGATTTGAAACAATCTAAGTGGTGCTACTGTCTCTCTTTGAATGTCTTTAAAAAGCATTCCAAAATGTATAACACAGAATCATTAAATTTTCTGTCATATAATTTAAAAATCAACAGACATCTATCCTGTAAACGATGTCAGGTTTAAAATATCAACACAACAGAATCACCAGATAAATGGCTAGCCCATAAAAATTAATACACAAATGAATCTCTGAAATACAGTAAATCTGACATGACTTTTTATGAATAGTGTAGGTATAAGTTTAAGAAAAACTCTAAAGTAAAGTGGAGAGGAGGATGTAACAATTGATTAAGCCATTACTCTGCCTGCAGAACCCTGGCACAAAGTCTGCCTTCACTTCCAAGTGTTATGAATTTATGAGCACTCTTAACCTCCTTTGTACCGAAAATTTGCCTGTGTCGCTCTTACTGGACAATATGACTGGTAGGCTAGGCAGAGAGCTGGTCTGTTCAATTATAGCACTTAATGTCAGGAGCACTTTTTAAAAAATTCATTAATTCAGAGGCACCTATATGAACATATGTAAGTACCATCAGGGCAAACAATAGCCCATTATGCTCATTCCTACCTGCTGCATACTCTGCAAAATCTTTCTGGTGTACCTATTTGAAGTGCCAGAAGGTCCACTGTCACTTAACATCTCATTGTGAATTATCCACTAGGACTAATAAAGACAGAAGAACGGAAATGAAAATCTATTTATGCTGGAATAAGTACTACTGACACTACTGACTGGTCCACTAGGTTGAGCATGTTTCTGGGTGACCTTACATTGGCTGGTTACTCATCAAACCACTATCTCCCCATCGGTCACTCTCTACTAAGATGTCCCTCCATTTTTCTTTGTATAATTACTTCCTTCAGACTATCCAAAGGTACATAAATATGTGCTTGATGATTCACAAGAATAATAAGTTTTTCTCAGTATTTCTAATGTACACAAAAGAAACCTCAGAGTAGATAGGTAGTAGAAAGACAGTATGAAGCTGAAGGTTATAATTCCTATAAAAAGACTCATATGTTCTTGATTTTTATGAATGGTGTACAAACACAGCCAGATAAAACACCACCAATGAAAAAGTTGTTTCCTTCCAAATATGTTATGCCATAGCATTGTAGAAATATCTTGGGGAAGGGGCTGGGCAGGAAAGAGTTGAAAACAAATTCTGTAAAATTTTACAGCCATACTTTTCAAGTAGGCATTACTGCAAGGAAAAACACATAAGGGATGCGGTTCAAGAAAGACTTCACACAAAATCTCAAGGTCTATTTGCTACAGCTACATAAGTAAATTTGAAAAAGAAACTAGTACCTGTGTCTCTTGTACTTACATCCATTATTGTTATCTATACCTTCACCTCTTAATGTTCCCACGTACCTTTTTTTCCCTTTTGTACTTTGACTGTGACAAAGGTACCTCTATTTTCAGAGATCTCAGCTGTAGGCATACAAATTACCAAAGGCCACAGGCTAATTTTCCAGCAAGAGTAGAGCCATCAAACCTGGGATACTGTGCTCCAGCTAACAGGCTGCTCAGAGACCTGTCCAAACCAAGCTGCATGTCTTTTCCTAGTTTGGTCCCATTCTATAGGAAGAACATCTCAAACATGATTATATTGGATGAATCTGGTACAAAATCAGTATAGCATGTTTGAGTGGAGTAGGAAGATGGGTAAGTAGTGGTCAGATAGGTATTTTGTGTGACAGGAAGGATACTGTATATCTATGCACCTTAGAGAAAAATTTAAGTGGAAGTCACTCTGTCTAAGACCTCTTAATTTGGTTTCCGATGAGAATTTTAATAATACATGTTAGGAAAGTAGTTGTTTTAACATTCATTCAAGACACAAATGAAATCCTCACCTTACCTGCTCTCATAATCTGGGAAGTGTTAGATTCTGTTCACTCTAGAGCTGTAGTAAGGCTACATCTGGTGTTGGATGTACAACTCATTTCTATGAAAATAATTGATCTCTATGGAATATGCCCATTTGACCTGGGTTTGGTCATTTTATTGACCACCATTTCAGTTAGGAAAAAGTATTTCAGTAACCAGTTTAAGCTTTTTCTTTTTAAACGATCTTATTAGGTCCTGTGCTGAGTGCCTACCTGGGAGTGAGGGACTACATTATATAGAAGGGCCTTATAGCTGTCTAGTGCTATAGCAATACAAATCAGGGACCTCAGCAGAAATGCACTGGTCACTGGTGCATTTAATGGAATCACTGTTTCTTTTCTATTTCCAGAGAAAAAGGGTTTGTGCAAGGGCATTTTTGGTGGCCTGCAGAATGAAACATGGTTTATATTTTTTTTCTGATAAATATTACTGAACACCTATTTAATATTTTCCATTTTTATAAAAAGTAATGTTCTGTGCCAAATCCTACTGCTTTGGAGACTTAGCCAGAGGCCTTCTGTGGAACATTTTGTGTAAAGGAAGCAAGTTTTGTGTGGAGCAAAATTTGCAACATTTCTTTCTATTTTAGCTGTCCATAGCAATTTTGGAACATTAGAAGCACTATACAGGAAAAGATCAAAAATCCATCTAGCTTATATCTTTTCTGAACAACCTCTGCTGCTCTAGAAAACATTAAGCTCTAGTAATGCACTGTTTGATAGAAGGGTGAACTTCTTCCCAGTCTGAGTAGCTGATCATTTTATGCCCCAAAGCTTAAACATTCTTGGTGCTGCAGTGCATGCAAAGCACACTCCAGCAAATGTATCTAAAATTCAATACAGAAAAGCATCATATCCTTCAAAAATTGAATTGAACAGCTCTACTACAGAAAATATCTTCTGTCGACATCCACAAATCATTTATGACTTTGGAATTGTATATTAGAACAAAAAAAATTGGAAAAAATGTGCAAATATAGAATATTTTATTTTTACATCCCATATATTGTGTTCCAGTACACTCATTAAGCCCTTGACATCAGCAAAGGCATTACTGTTTACATCCTGTAAACTTTGCACAGATTCATCCTGTTAGACAAATGCCCCTAGAAATCAGATTCCATTTTTTCAGGGGAGTTGTATCCAGTTTTTCTACAGCTGTGTGATAATTTGTCTCCTTATTTACATACCAATCCATGACTCACTGCCTACAAAAAGCATTTTGTAAACCATACAAATACAGATTTCAAAAAAGGGGAAGTCTATTTTGTGTCCTACACCCTAAAGATTTCTGAAGATACAGCATGGTTGCCTATCAGCCTATGCTCAGTACAGCAGTCTTTAACTATAACTAATCTTCCTAAATACCAATCAGCATTTCACTTATGTGAGTTCTTATAATATATTCAGTTCCTCAATGTATTAAAGAAAATTTCACTGCATGTTTCTGTCTCCTTGGTTCAGTTCTTCCACAGGATAGGCAATTTTAGGTAATCAAAAATATTAAAAAGTATTACTATCCTTCTTAGCAAAATTACTCACTCTTCATGCCCGTTAAATCAACATTAATAGAATTAGGTGTAAAGTAACAAGAGTCTTTAGGAAGTTTCCATATATCAGCGGGGATCTATGTAAGCAAACTACCTTGAAATTAAATGCTTCTATTGAAGAAAAATACAGTGGCAAAACTATTTTTAAAAGGCAATTCATGGAAGAGCCAGGGCACTGCACAGCACTGGCAGCCTGTGCTTGCCCACAGGGGGGCTCCGAGCACCTAGAAAGGCTGCTCACAGTGGCCGCCTGCTTACAGCTGCTGCAAGGAGTAAGAGTAATAACAGGATAAAAAGGAAAAAACTCTAATAGCATGTGACTGCTTCTAGATTACATGGACTCACTGAAAAAAAAAAAAAAAAAGAGAGAAAAAAACCCCTCAAATGTTTGGGTTTTTTTTTTTGACTGAGTGAGTTTGATGAACATTCACTTCTTGATTTCAAAATGCACTGTGTGGATGCTGTGGAAAATCCCGCCAGGAATTGCCGGTGACAGCTGAAACAGGACTGTGCACACACGACTGGAGTCCCTCGTAGCTAGGGAAGAAGCAATGCAAATCGCTGCTGATTGATTTTCACAGACCAATAACGCTCAAAAGACAACATATTTGTGTCTCCTGTAACAGGATTCCTGTTTGACTGTTCGGACACCAGGGCTGGAACCGGATGCGGTCCTTGGTGTCTCTCTTGCTGTGTCTCAGCCACTGGCACCACTGCCCATGCTCATCCCCCATGGCCCCAGCCCGGGCCCACCATGCCTTGCAGCAGAGCTGTTTGGGCCCCTTGTCCTCACCCTCACCCCCCTGCCCAAGCTGCAGACCCGTGCCAGTCCCCACTGGTCTCCTGCCCACTCACCCTGCACGTGATCCCACAGACCAACAGATGAGAAACTGGGTAAAAATATTAATGACATATTCTTGCACCATGAAAAGAAATCAAGAAAAAAGGAGCAGAGCCTGAAATGATAAAAAAATGTGCAGATAAATGCAGAGAGGAGACCAACGTCTCCATTATGTTTTCAAGGGCTCAGTGCTCAGCAGAGGGCTCCACTGCAGCCTGCGCCCAGAGGTGCTGCAGGCAGCCCTCACACAAGAGGGAAATTGCACAGTTTGTCCAATCACAGGAAATATAAACCTCTGAAACCTTGAAATTAGTGTTAAGATATTTGTTGACTTAAAAGGAGAAGAAATAGGCTTCATGCTTTCTGTTCATACCATTGTCTGCAGAATATCATTGTTCCCAGCAGTAAAAAAATATATGATGTTGTTGCACTGAGGAGCTGCAAGGACTGAAATAAAATGGCTCGTGTCCTTTTAGTTTCTGTGAAACATCCACCACACAGAAAAAATCAGAGAGCAGTGCAGGAAGCATGCCTGGGCTTATGTGCCCATGCACTCTCTATTAGTGACATACCGTACCTTGTTCTGCTCGAGTGAACAGAGTGAAATACTTGTTCTCTCTCTCATTAAACATGTTCTTAAAAAATATGCCTAGATGTCAGTCTCTGCTCCCATCTTCTCCTTTACTGAGTGCTCTTTAGGCTATAGAAAAAACATTGAAGGACTCAAACACAGACAAAACTGAGCCTTAGTACAGAAGAGCAGTACTGTTCTGCCTTTCCAGTTGTTGACAATACCATCACAAAGTGCAAACATTTGAAGCAGCTATTTAATTGAGCCTAACATGAAATACAGAAGCAATCTGACTGGCCTGATTTTGAGTGTGTGCTGGGATTACTCCCTTCACTGCAGTACAGTTGTTCCTGAAGCGTGCCACTGCAAGCAGATCAGCTCTTACTCTAAATTAAACCCTCTTCACAAGAATATTCAGCATCTGTATCTCTATATAGTGCTGTGCAGTACATATTGTCTAGAGGGTAATACAACTTATTATTACTTTTTTTTTATTACAGTCATATTTAGATGTTCAAAAACAAAAAAGAGCTAGGTTTCTTTGTGCTTAGCACTGTACATTTACTCAATTAGTGGTACATCCACTGAATTGTTTTTGTGGTCCTCCACTGCAAAATTGTATAATAGAGGACAAATGTACAATTGTACATCCTATCCTTTCCTCCCTTCCCCCCCCCCCTAATATTTTTATTCATGGGTCTCCATCAATAGACTAATTGTGAGTGCATGAATATGAATACGCATACGAACCAATACACGTGAAACAGGGAAAAATTACAAAGGGGTGTGCTAAGTTGAAAGACTGGGCCTAGAGCGCCCCAGAGCAGTGTACATGTGTGTGGGGAACCTTCACACAAACCATGCACAACTGAGCTATAGTAGTTACAGAGGCAGGCATCAGACATGACCTGAACTGAAAGCTGTCTGTAGCTGTAATCCTAAAGGAGACTCCAAGGATTCTGATGGTATTTTGATCCCCAATGAGAAAATCTCACTGAATTTAATGTATACTAACACATTTTATACCGTTTTGTAGCATTTACTATAGGACAGCAATGATATTCCTACTGAATTTCACATGAAGGACAAGGGGAAACAGCCTCAAGCTGCACCAGGGGAGGTTTAGATTGGATATTAGGAAACATTTCTTCACCAAAATGGTTATCAAGCATTGGAATAGGCTACCCAGGGAAGTGGTTGAGGCACCATCACTGGAGGTGTTAAAAAAACCAGGTAGACATGGTCCTCGTAGTTTCGTATGGTTTAGGAACCATACTAAAAGTTATTACTAAACCAGGAATATGGTTTAGTAATTTTTATTTCCTTATTTATTTTTCCTTACTTATTTTTTTGTCAGAGTTAGATTGATGGTTGGACTAGATGATCTTTAAGGTCCCTTACAAATTAGGTGATTCTATGATTCTATGACCTTTGCTTTCAACTTTATCCAAATTTAGAGAATTTTGCATTCAGGATATTTCATATTATCAATAAGGTGTTTGTTCTTCAGAAATTATTATTAAAAAAACCCTCTCCCTCCCTCAACAGAAACTCTAGCAAGGCTGAAATCACACTTAGAAACTCTCAATTTATGACTAATACCCTGGAGATGAAGATTTTCTCTGGTCCAAAATACTGAGATTTTACTCCTTGTGATATTCAGTGACACATGGCAAATTCAAGTATTCATTAGGTAAAAACATCGACAGGGAAAGAGGATTGCCCTAATGCCCCATGTAACACGGGGCCACTGTACTGTTGGTGCTGTAAAGCACAAACACGTAGAGAGAAGATGCCTTGATCTCACAACAGAAAATGCAGGCAAACTGTAATTCAGAACATGCCAGAAATAGCAGCCTTTCTCAAGATGGCCACCTATCTTATGTAGCCATGCAATGCCTAGTATTGCTATCATCCTTTTCTTTTGGACTACAAGTAGAAGATAATTGTATATTTATTTCCTTGATTAATTTGAAAGATCATAAAGAAAAAAATCCAGATAGAGGAAAATGAAGCATTGGGGTGGGAGTGCTGCAAGTCTTGCATATTTCTGACCTAGTATACACAGGGATTCCTCGCTCTTTTGCCTGAAAGTTCCATTTATTTCAAGAAATCTATTTAAATTAAAATAGATTTGAAATAAAAAGATTTGAAACACACCATTCTTAAAATGTGCATTTATCATTCTCTGACTAATTTTTATTGAGAAAAGGGAGAGATATGGAGTAGGCCATGAAAAGGGTATACAACAAGCTATGCAAGCACAAATGAGATTTTAAGTGAACATAATCACAGCAGCTTTTCACAAGGTAGTATAATTAGAACTTAAGACTGTCATATACTAAAGTACCTTAGTACTGTAAAAAGAAACAGCATGTAATCTCAGTAAAAATATCTATTTTAATTATACCACCAGCAATTTGAAATAGAAAATGTGTATTTCAGAGATCATTTTAGAGCTAAGGATGAGAGTGCTAAAAGCTCCCAGAGCCATAACATGCAGATTTTCCTCTTTGGTTTGCTTTGCTTTTGTGATAGAATCAAATTTTTATTATTATTTTTAAATAGTAGAAAACTATCAGGACCAAGTTCGTAATTTTCAAGGAATGCATTACCCTATTACTGAGAAAGAAATTTAACAGTTTATTAAATAATTCAGAGCAAATGTAGCTCTGCACTGAAACCCTGCATCACAGAAAGCAGGATTTAGTACCTAGGAGTTTAATGTTATGGTGCAGTTAAATAACTGGCTCTTACTGAGAAAGGACAGGAAGCTTAACCCCTACAAGTTTATCATGTCTTTTATCCCAGTGATGTCTATGGGGAACAAAATTCTCCATTTTGGAGAAAGGAAGAAGAATGTCTTTGCATTAACCCAAATTTACAGTTACTGTGGTGGAACACAGATTACCAGCTGAGCCATGAAATCTGTCCTGCCTGGTGTGCTTTTGCAATTGGAGCCCAGTTAGACCCTTGTACAAACACAAGATGCTGTAACAAGGAGGACTCCCTGCTGAAATATGAGGTTGTGATTTCATATTTCCTATGAAATTTCATACATGTGTGTTTCCACCACAAACTTAATTGGGAATGACATTAATTGAAGATACATTCTAGAGATCGCATCAGCACAGATGTGTTCTTTTCAAATTAATCCTGACACTCTAAGAGATAGATTTTCCCTGGCATAGCCTAGGAGATAAAATACAAACCAAGGCCTGAATTTGTTCAAATTTAATTATTTAACTGAAGTACCTCAGCTAGGAGCTTCCACTACACCAAAAGTCAGCAGAATCTCTCGAATTTATCTGGTCATCTTAAAACCTGAATCACCCTCTGGAGATGGCTCTCTATCACAAAACACAGTCATTCTCTCCATTGACTGTATGGAAAACCTGGGGGCTAAATACCTAAATTTAGACAGTATTAATCTGTGCCGAGATATCTGGCCCAGATGTGGCCCGCATGTGACGTGGAAGAATACAGCACTAAGGGAGAGTATTGTCATACAAAGAATGACACAACAAACAGATCGCAGTTGCTATGAGGCATCCAAGAACTATGCAGTTTATGCACTACTCACCTCACTGGGGAGGCAGCAAAATCACCCCTTTTCTTCTGTGAAAGACAGACGTATAGCTTAACCATGAGTCCCATTTTCTTATACAGCTATTTTCATTAAACACTGCACTGCTGGGCTGATAGTATTAAAAAAAATATCAATTGACCATAGAACACTCCATAATGACAATTTTTCTTTCCGGCATTAATAGACTTTACATAAATGATAAAATGCAGTTATGCTCCATGCTACCTAATCTATTTTCACCACAGCACATATCCCTGACAACTATAATGATCTTTGTGCTATAGGTTCCAAGATAGCCTTGCCTTTCCAAGTAGGAGGGCAGAAAACCCTGACAGAGGAAGGTGAAGACAACTATATATATTTCAAAATACATATGCCCTTTGGTGCTGCATCTTCAGATGGACTGTCCCAGTTTTCCCAGTTCTCAAGTTTGGGGCAAGCACACAGGACATCCAGAGAAATGTGGCCTTACAGGGCCCTTAGACTATTTCAAATTTTAAAATTAATATAAGACAACTTGACCAAAAATATAGAGCAATTACATGTCTACAATGCATATTGTGAGAGAATGTATATTTTGTTCCTGCAAAGTGTTCCCAATGGACTTTCTGTATTACAACTATACCAAGCCAGCTTCTTCACTAAGTGCAGCTCTACAAATTTGCTGAATTGATAACCTTTTCTTTCTGTAATACATAGTTTGGAGAGACATAGAAACAAAGCACTAAACTATGTTTCCAAGGCCTACTGAAAATGAAAGGAGCTACTCTGAAACACTGGGAAGCAATATTTGGTTCTAAAGAGTTTTGCACACAATGTGGTTATGTTCTGAGTAGTTCCTACCAAGAAAATATTTTGAAAGATTCATTAGATCCATTGACTTCAGTGATATGTTAGTTTCACTGGCTTAAAATAAAAATGAAGGCAGAATCAGGCTATTTCCTGGTTCAGAACGCAGCTGTTCTCCCTCGATGGCATAACTAATTCATTTAATAACATTCAAAGCATTCTATAGCAACATATTCTAGCAATTTCCAGTTGTCCATTATTTTTTTTAGTTTCCCCTCGTAATCAGACTTGACTGAGAGAAAACGAGAGGAAAAAATACATACATTATGCATGTGTAGTACATAATGTCTGATCTATGATGACATTTCCCTTCATTTGTGCAGGGAGACAAAATCATTTTCTTCTGGCTATGCCAGTCTTGAGTTTTTTCTTTTCTTTTTCTGCTCACAAAATTATGCTTTATACTAATAATCTGGCATCATATGGTACTGGAGGTACTGAAATGATGTAAGGCATATCAGTGGGGCAGGAAATATCATTATTAGCATTATAGCAAAGTTTGATGCTTTAAAAAATGAATCAAAATTTCAGAAAGAATGTTTAAAAGGTATCAAAATCTAGATAACTATGCCCTTTATGTATAACAAAGAAATGTGAGCTTTATGGATGTATGATTTAAATTTTTTTCTTCTCTTGTATCCTTATTAAGCTTAAGAAAGGAACATCATAGATTCATTTCAGTAAGCTATTTCCTTAGAACGACAAAGGAGCGCAGGTCCTCATAAAATACTGTAATTTACAGTTTGACTGAAGTCATTAACTTCAATTGGGACTGGATTTTTCCCTCTTAAGTGCAATACTAATCAAAAAAGTGATTATGTTAAAATCATCAGTTTTCACATGGTAAATCACCTCTATTGAAATATTTGTTAACTTCTGTTGACTACACTCACAAAACTATTTTTTTTGTGTCTTTTTAACTTGGAACAGAACATGAAGAAAACACGATGGAGCCAAACACCCCTTTTTTTTTACTTTTTTTTTGATCAGGATGCTGATTTACTAAGCAACACAATTTTGAAGGGCTTGTGGCTGTTTTGCTAAATATCATTAGTGTCCCCTAAGTCCTAAATAGAGCATAATCACCTGAAAATCCTGGGGGCAGGGTCATTGACTGAAGATGTGAACGTTTTGCTCAGGCATCTCAGTGAAACCTCTGCCATCTCAATAAAGACAACGTTGCCACTGGTCAAAGGAGAAAGTACAGAGAATACAACTACATAAGCTTCATTTTTGCCTTTCTGGAGCCATTAAGCCATGGAAGTATTAACCCAGTTGAGCAGGATATAGCCAGGGGCCAAGACACGCCAGACCCAGCAGAGGGCACAGCTGAGCAGTAGCCAGCTTTTCCACATAGACCCTCTGGTCACTTGTTCAGAGTAAGTTGCTTGGGCCTGACTCTCATCAATAACTCTCACAAACCAGCAGAAGGCAAACAGCACAGTGCTGGGGTCAGCTCAACATAATTTGAAGGCATTGATGTTACCAGGTATAAGTGAGTAACTAGTACACTCTGCAGATTTTAATTGCAGGTGAGGATTCATTGGAGAAGAAGACTCAGCATCATTCTCACAATCAAGATTAAGCACTAAAGGCTGGAAGTGAGGACAAATGATTGCTGCTGGTTTCCAACAGATTTTACAGGGAAACTATTGAAGGGAATGATGTTATCCTGCTATGCTGATTACTGGAAAACCCATTCCAGATAAAAGTGGCACTTACGTTAGCATTTCACTCTCAGGAGGCTGAGTAGGCTATCTGAAGGAGGTGGGAGAGGGCAGGGGTGAGGAACAGCTATGAATACTTCCTCATAAACTAAATAATCCTTCCTTATTTTTGCATTTAATGAAAAATGAATGCATACCACATTATACCAGGTATAATCTGCACCTCTCTGCTCTGTATCTTACTGCAAATCTTCTTTCTAGGGGTAGCTTAACTAACAAAATAACTCAGAAAAATGCTCTCTCTTTTCTTTTTTTTTATGAAGTAATTTATGCACTATAGATCTTGTAGTAGCAGGGTTGACCTGAAAATCTATGTAACTTGCATGTACAGAATCATGTGGGGGTTCTTCTCCCTCCTATCCCAAGAGTCCACTGAACTTCTGAAGTAAAAACCCAAAGAGGAATATTACACTTAACCTGATAAAATTTTCTTCAAATACATGTGCTTCATTTTGTCATCTTGCACATGCCAGAGGTGTGGGTTTTGACATACTTTTTATAAATCTCAAATTATTATGTTTTCTTTAAAAACCGCAAAACATTCAGCTTCCATTTCTTCCATATTCAATATGTTTTTTCAAAATACAAAAGCTCATCTTACTCAGAACTGGTTTCCATGACATTTGATCACTTCACTGCTAACACTACTGTTTCATCACATTTCCATAATGGGAACAAATTGGAAAAATAATTTTTTGAAAGTTATGATGTTATGAAAGTTATGATGTTATGAAAGTTATGAAAGATTTGAAAAAAATCTCAGCCATGCTTTGCCAACCCTCAGTTCTTTTCTTTCACATTTTACATTTTAAAAAACTCCTTGGAGACCCAGAAAGATTGAAGAAAAAAACTACTTAAGAACTCAAGTATAGTAAAAGATGATAAATTATTACATTTATATAATAATCTTATGTGTTATATTTAAAAGGAAAACCTGGGACATTGAATTCATGGAACAGTATTAATAATAACCTGTATTTTTTGCTTTCTGTAAAATTTCTACATTAAATTAATCCCTTCTGTCATTAAAAAGGTGTCATTGCATTAAAAAAAAATGTATTAGCCATGGAAAAGACCCATTTGAAGTGACAACCTTAGGTTCACTGTCTCCTAGAGGAACATTATATATGATGCGGATATTCTTCTGGAGACATAGAAATAGCTAACAACTGATTGCCATTTTGTGACAGCAGGATTGGAAGAAGTTAGACAGAGTTGGGGTGAACCCCTTGTTATCACACCTGATTTTAAAAATTCTAGGGACAGGAGAGGATTCCCATGGCTCTTCTGGGAAGAGGACTCACTCTGTAATCTAAATGTATAGAGATGCAAAGGACATAAGTATTTGTATTCGTTCTAGCTCTCCAACACCTTTAGAAGTTCCTGAAAAATTCTAACTCCCATCAACATTGTTAGAAGTTGTACCCAAGTATCTTAAAAGATTAGAATTACAGTAACAACAAGAGACTTTCTTCTAATGATCTCACAGTACTAAAGTTATTTATGGTTTACATAATCCTCATATCATTTCCTGAGACTAAAAAGGACATTGTCTCTATTTTACAAAAATGTAAACTTTAGCATAGACAGTATATAGAAATGAAAAATAAGTTAATGAAAAAAACCAAAAGTTTTATGCACTGTGTCAATGACACCCTCCTGTTTTTTTGTAGGGGGATTTTATAATCCCTTTTTTTCTAGGCTTCAGGAATAGTCCCTGGTCACTCATTCTTGGAACAAGTCAGATAAGCAAGTAGGAAAACCGGCTCACAGGAGAAATAAATCAACTGCACACAAAGAATTCTCAGATGTACATATTAAGCAAACTAAAAATAGACACACTTTCCTTAATCTCCTGTGTAGAGATGTTACTTGCTAAAAGAGATGGTAAAAATATTCTAGGCAAGATATATGATTACTCTAGTTAGAATGCCCGTATTCCAAACCAATACCAAAGTATTGTTTGGAGCAAGGAGAAGTAAAGGTTGATCCTTTGTTCATGTCAATGACTCTCACCACATATTTGATACACCAGATATCCATTACATACAGTCTAAATGAAAGGTTAGGTCAACAGACTGGAAAAGCGTCCTCGGGTCTCAGTAAATAATATGGATAGAGGTGCATAGAAGTACATTTTAAAAGCATTTTCCCAAACATTTGAAAACAATCAAATTTGATGGTATGAATCGGATATAGAAAAAACCCAACATATCTGCATAGCTGAGAACTCTAGCTAGGTAAATGATGAGGAGAGCAGGACACCGGTTATCTGTCTGTAACTCCATCTCCATGTAGAAACCATATGTTCTTTCTGCCTAACTTTGCAACAAGAAGTACTGCTTTCCTCTGTATGCATTACCTACTTCAGCAACAGTGGTGTCTGAGCAGCCTGCACTGCAACATCCAGCACCTTGAGATTGCTAGCCTGGATCTTATTAGCCGGCCACAGATCAACAGATACCTCCCCCCAGGCTGCAGATGAGTTACTAGGGTGAGAGAAAGAGAGGTTTTCTGGCCATGTCTGCAACCGCTTTCCTGAAAAGCTCAGTGGTAAATATTGAAAATGAAAGAGAGAGAGAGACAGGACAGGACGGGACAGACGGGACGGGACGGACGGGACAGTCGGGACGGGACAGACGGGACAGTCACCCGTACCTTGGACAGCTCCTCAGAGACACTTTGCCTGCAGAAACGGGACGGTGCCAGGGCGGCAGCGATGGCCTTGGTACGGGTGGTGTTTAGAAGGGTGCCGTAAGCACAGGGCACAGACACAAGTAAAGACAAGGGTGTCGTATTGCTCTTCACTTCAGAGCTTGGTCACCTGGTTTCGGCTTACTGTTTCAATTAGCTATTGCCCAAAGCAAGGCTGGTTGGCTGGCAATACCTGGGAGACGGCACAGCAGGGAAAAGCGGAGCACTGTGGAGAAAGAGGCAGGGAGTTTGGAAATAGACATGGCAAAAATAAGCAAAAGCAGGTGAGAAGATTAAAATGGAAGACTGAAAAAGCTGGATGAGAGAAAAGGATAAGGAAGGGAGGATGGGGGAGGAGGCAAGAAAAGAAAGAAACTATGTAGGAGGGAGTGAACAAGACAAGAAGGTAGAAGAAAAGAAGGAAGAAGATGGAGGGATAGAACTGGGATGGTGAAATGGCAAGGAAAATGGGAACATTATATGAAAGAGACATGAACAAGAGATACAAAAACATCTGGAGAGCATAAAATGAAAGGACAACATAGAAAAATGTGTAGGAAGAACATACAGAAATATGTAACCCATAGTATAGACAATAAGATACCTGCTTCTGGAGCATCACATCTTTTGTCAAATCTCCAAACCTTATATCTATATCCCAAGACAAATCAATATTCACTGGTTCAACCACCAATCCCTTAACAGATTAATGTTAACTCCTGAGAAGATCTTAATACTTTCTATCCTCTTAACAGTGGTCATAATCTTGACATCAAAGTGATTAAAAATGTAGCATTTCGACCTGTTTAATTAAGATGATAGGTGCAGTCATGGCTTTTAATTTTGCTTTTGCACCATAAATAAATGAGCTGATCACATCTAAGAGTCATAAACAATTTCCATCTGGTATCCAAGATGGTGATATGGTTCGTCTGCATATTCATCAAGTGGCATGCACGTAAATAAAAATGCTTTCCTGATTAATTGCCCTACTTCTTCTATTATAGTGAAATTCATAACCATTAGGAGCTTCTAACAGCAGGTCAGACTATTTGAACTTAATTTGACTGTGAATGAAAGGAAACATTCACACACTATTATTTAATTATTATCAAGTAAGTGTAGAATTTTATATCAAAATGGCAAACTTTTCTGTTGCCAAAGTTGTGTATGAGATGCGAAAAAATAGTAGAAATAAATTGTTGCCATTAGAGAGACAGATGAGCCCATTCAAAGAACAGTAAATTTAAGTATTACGCAGTAACAAAAATATCACCTCCTTCATATATTTTCCCTCTTTTTAGACATGTCCAATTTGTCATCAGTCACAGTTCTCATTTATCATTAAATTTGTATCCAGAAAACATTCTGCCAGGGCAGGAAGATAAATAGTAATGAAAAACACATGAAAATTACATTCCACTAAATAAGTGATTAAATTGATGTTCTGTTATCAAAGTCTTTTAAATCCCAAACAAATAAATCCCTCAGTCAACATAAATGGAGTCTTGGGAAAGATGTAGAAAACTAGTCTATCTTATATTTGGATTAATTGGAATTAAGAAAATATTTGTAAGGCTTTTGTTTCTTTCAAAATCCAACAGTTTGCTTTTTAATTTGAGCTAGATTAAAGATATAAATAATGCTATTTCAGTGCAATTCAGCAGTACTGCTGAAAATTCAGGGGTGACATCCAATTATCCACTGCGGGAAAAGAGTTTTTAAACAATTTCTGGTATCTAATTACGCTGCATATTAATCTGAGATCTTAGTATGTAAAATGCTGCGGGCTTCTTAAAGTAATATTTCATTAAAATTTAAAATAATGTCTGACCATGGAAGGCATTTTCTTCTTTTCTTCCAAATTGTTCAAAATGAGCTTCTCTCTTCTTGTAGATCTCACCACATATTTCTTAAAGCCTCTCCTCAGGCTGTCACTCCCTGGGAATGGCAGCTGAATTTTGCTGGGCTACACAGTATCTCTCCTCTCAAATCAATTAAGATGCTCTTTCCTAAGTATCTGGCCTCCTTACACTACTAATGACATGTGTATGCTGAAATGAGTGCATCCTGCACTTCTCTATGTTAAAAACTCTTGATACCAACAGACACCAAGTTCCAAAGTTCCAAAATTGCATATTGCATTCAAGCCCTACTAAACAGAGTGAGAGTGCAGATAGAAGGGAGAAGTGCAGGAGGAAGCCTTCAGCAGGCCTGTCAGAGTATCATAGAATCACAGAATTGTCTAGGTTGGAAGGGATATTTCAGATCATCTAGTCTCAACCATCAACCTTACACTGATAAAAAACATCATTAAACCATATCTCTAAGCACTATGTCTTTCTGTCTTTTAAATCCCTCCAGGGATGGTGACTCAATCAATTCCAAGGGCAGCCTGTTTGAATGCTTAATAACCCTGTGCCAAGTACAGGGGGACTTCCCTAGACCTACTCACCACACTGTTCCTGATACAGGAAAGGATGGTGGCCTTCTTGGCATGAAGCATTCATTCATTCAAATTCATCAAAGAAGTTTCCTCCATTTTACTCCCACTGCTGACAAGAAATGATGTAATGGATTAATTTCCCGAAAATAAGGAATTCTTACGGTTTTAAGAGGACAACATTTTCTTGGAGGAACTGAGTTTTGTTTAGAAAATACTGCAGGACAAGATCCTTGTAACTGAAAGCATTCAGAAAAGCAACATCTTTGTTTCCTTCAGGTACCTGAAGGACTTCTAGCACTTTCCATCCAGTTGGTTTTAGTGACACACTGGAGAACACTCCTGTATGTAGACACTGCTCCTGTTTGTCACTTGTTTGTGTACATCAATATTCAATTTAAGTTCCATTCTATACACAGTGTTTGGTAGGAATAGAATTAAGGCTTTTTGCTTTCTTGTCTGTTCCTGTTTGGATACAATTATACCAAGGTTAACTGGAAAGCCTCTGCTGAGCTGCCTTCATATGTCCAAGTAACAAAAGATTTTTTTTCTTTTTTTGGTTTTGAGGTTTTGAGGTTGTAGAAACATTTTGAGCTATTCTACCAGGTGAAAAAACACTAAGTCAATGGGATTTAATTTAACATTGAGCTTTTCTGTAATCATTAGATCACAGAGAACTTGGAAAAGTTGATTTATTAGAGTTTCAGGGGCATTAAAATATTCAAGCTGCTAAACTTCATCTATGGTATAAATGAGGTATAAATTTCAATCCAATCTGAATGACTAAGTTATCAAAGAAATTATTAAAACAGCTATACTACATACAGATCAGGATCTTGGAAAAATGTGGAAAACATCACAGCTTATGTTACTGAATTACTAAAGCATAAATGGACTTTTTTTACATAATGATTAAAATTATCAAAGTTAAATCATTTAGAACTATTGGGAGACTTGAGTTTGCTATCTAGCTATCTAGATTTCTAAGTTCAGAGTAGGAATCCCGTTTTCACCTTTGTACGCAGAGATGTGTGTTTCGATTAAACAAAATAAAAATCCTACAAGCATATCCATGTATCTAGTCAGTCTGCCAGCAGAAACCAACATGCAAAATTTGAGCTGCACAAAAAATAAACAAATGAATGTGGGTTTATATTACATACTTGCACATAATTATTTAAAACTATGCACGTATGACACTTCAAGAAGACAAGAAAGCCAGTAGATGCCTTATAATGCATTTAATTATGCATTGGCCAAGTTTTATTCTCTTACAGCTCAGATATGGGATGTGAAAGGTGATGAATTTGGCCTGCAGTTTTTTTTCATATAAATATATAGTCTAGCAAATCTTCTGCAGTATGTATCTGTAACTATGTCTGCAATTATATAGTATTGGCTTTCCATACAAATTAATTTTTTTTATTATGACCCCAGAAGGAACATATAGTAACATCAACAGAATCTGTCCGCAAGCCTTCCACTCAGGCAAAATTTACAACTCAATGGAATGGTGCTGACCCCATGTAATCAATGCAGGTGTTATATTCAGCATATACATCAACAAAATCAAACACAAAGACAAACTCCTATGAAGTTATATGAGTAAACCCTCATTTAGGACTTTCTTGCAGTTCTCTGATTATGCAGAAGCCATAAAGGTATCAAAGCTCCCTCTGAAGACATGTCAGTAGGGTGAGGGACACACTGTAGATATATACCCTCCTCTAGGTTAAAAACTGGCTGGAGGGCTGGGCCCAGAGAGTGGTGGTGAATGAAGTTAAATCCACTCGACATCTGGCCATGAGTGGTGTTCCACAGGGCTCGGTACTGGGGCCAGTTCTCTCTAACATCTTTATCAATGATCTGGATGAGGGGATCAAATGCACCCTCAGTACGTTTGCAGACGACACTAAGTCGGGTGGCAATGTTAACGTGCTGGAGTGTAGAAAGGCTTTGCAGAGAGATTTGGACAGGTTGGATCAATGGGCCGAGATCAACAGGATGAGGTTCAACAAGGCCAAGTGCCGGGTCCTCCACTCAGGTTCACCTTCTATTTTCCACATATTCTGGAAACATAACAAGCTGTTGCAGGACAGTTATCTGGGACTGAATCTGGGATCATCAGCACTAACTGCCTACTCCCAAATGCCATCTGAAAAATTGACACATTTTTGTGGTACGTACCAGAAGACAGACTGAATTTAGATGCAGAGTTGACAGTTTGGAAATTATATGTCCTAATATGCATATGCTCACAAGTACATGTAGAAATAACTATTCATTAAAGCAGTCCATTCACTTAAAGGAATTAATTATCATTAATTGAATATTATTTTTATTTTTTAAAAAAAAAACTTTTTAAAAATTTATTGAGTGAGTACAATCATAGAAGATGTCACCCATTTAATTCTCAAGTACATAATGTACAGGCGTGCCTGTAAGCACAATATGGCCCTGTTGTGGTTTAACCCCAGCCAGCCACTAGGACAATATAGCCTTTTGCTCATTCCACCTTCCCCCTCAAGAAGGGTAGGGAGAAGAGGAAGAAAAAGAGGGGAAAGAGAAAAAAAAAGTTGTTTGAGAAAAAGACTGATGAATAGAACTATATGAGAAAAAGAAAATAATAATAATATTATCAGTAATGGCAAAGAAGATGCAAGATACAAGTCACACTCATCACCCAGTGAATTGGGTGTCCAGCTGTCCTGGTCTGAAGTAAAACTGAACCCTGACACCAGCCCAAACCTGAGCAGAGATTGCAGATTCCCACTCCCCAGCCAACCCATGATATCTATGGTACAGAATATTCCATTGGCCATTCCATGTCCTTCACATCTTCTGTGGGAAGACAAATAAAGGTCTTAGCAACAACTTAGCAACAACTAAAACAGTATGCTTTATTGACATTCCACTCAAGTTAGAAACAAGCATCACCATTTTTTCTGCAAGTTACACCTAATCATTACAATCCTTAAAACTCAGTGAAAAGTTGTAATGGCTTGAACATGTTTAAGATTATTCCAGCCAGGGGAAACGAAGAATTGCACCAAGACATATCACTCCCTTGCATGTTGGATATCTTCTCATTACTAGTGTCACCATTACTTACAATAATTTTCTTTCAGTTATTAAGTGAATTCATTCAGTCTGTGTTTTATTATTCTTTGCCCTTAGTTCTTGGCACAGGAAAACATGGAGGTCTGGTTTAAGTGGTTTAAGGCCCTGGCAAGACTCAAAAGATACTAGTTCAGCACTCAGGTTCCCTTCAGGCAAACTGCCATGGCACAGCTTACAGAATTTGATCGTGCAACTATGTTGAAAAAAGTGTGACTATTTTACTTCAGAAGCCTTAAAGATATCTGTATTTTATACTGCCACAAAGTAAGCCATAACTAGGATAATGTATTCCTACTCTCCAAGTGTATTACTCTCACTATATTGCAGAGAATTTCAATGCTGTACTATAGTAAACTATACAGTATTTCCATTGAAGCCACATTTTAGGTAAGAATAAACCTATATAAGAATAAATAATAAGAATAAATTGTATCTGTTTTATGAGCTCCTGGGCATCTCTGCAGAAGCATAATTCTAAAAGGGCAAATTTATACACAGGAATAGAGAAGAAAGTTTCATATTGGCCTGCCTACCCTGGGAAGATCCTTTTCAGATCACTAGAAGGACATTTTGATTAACTTCAAGGAAATCCCAAATCCAAATTCATGGAACCAAATAACTTCCCCTAGAACCAGTTTGACTATAACAATGTCATACATTTTGTTGAGAATAACTGGTTCAGAACTGCTGCATTTGAATTTGTATAATTTTGAATGTCTATCAACCACTCCACTTTGGGTCTTCTTTCTACATAAGCAAAGTACTACATTTTTATTTGAACACTAATGGAAACTGATTCCTAACTGCCCAGTAATATTTTGCTAACTATATGCAGATCCCTTTTTATCATAGAATCATGGAATCACAGAATCATTCAGGCTGGAAAAGACCCTTGCGATCATCAAGTCCAACCATCAACACTACTCTACAAAGTTCTCCCCTACACTGAATCACCCAACATCACACCTAAATGACTCTTAAACACGTCCAGGGATGGTGACTCGACACCTCTCTGGGCAGCATATTCCAGGGTCTGACCATTCTTTCTGTGAAGAAGGTCTTATGTAAGGCCTCATTTGTTGCTTTTTCCTAAAATATGTGAAGTAATAGAATAATAGATAAATATGAAAGATTAAAAGGGCAAAAAAGCTCAATTATTTCAGAAACCAAAATATCAGCAGTCATCGATAATACAGGCCATCATAACTAAATCTTGAAAAACACATTCCTCTCAGTTTCAAAGGCAGAAGCAGTTGTATTAGAAAAATTGAAGTGGCAAAAACCACAGGCTTACAGTGTTTCGAACAATTGGTGCATGGGTGTAACACCTCTGTTCAGGGCTTGCACTCTGAATTTCAGCAATATACTTCTGTCAGACAGAAGTCCAGAAGTTTCTACAAACAATTAACTTGTCACATAGAAACAAATTATTTTGTACAGAATAAATAAATAAATATATATATATAATATTTAACTGACTGCATAGGCCTTTATTCATTGGGAATGTATAGAAACTGGAGTCCATCCAATTAATGTTGTGTGCACAACTATGGTCCATAAAACTACACCTACTGCGCATGGGCAGTATGACTGATCTCTGTAGGTGTGATAAATCCTGGGAAGCACTGCAGCTCCTGAACGTCTGCAGACAGACGGTAAAATGTATGTACAACAGATTACATCATACGACAGGAGAAGGATTGCAATTTGCAATATCTAATGTCATTGGAAGAGGACTGAGCACTATAACAGTTTGGAGAGCTAAATATCCATTTCTGCCACTGTCATTTTATGTTCTGTGCTAGAAACCATGTGCTAGAAACCCTGTGCATCAGGGTATGTCTAAGAAGCATATCTATTTGGCATACCTCTGTTATGCAGGCACTATACCTAGGCACAATTTTTTAACATCAAGTACTAAATCCTCAGTAATTTTCACTAGTCACAATGCTGTTATATCATTATACAGTTATATCTCTATCTATGACAAGGAAGAATTACTCAGATACTGTTCCCTTTCTGTGGTGAACATCTATCAACTGCTTGCATCTATGTGCCCTACTGTTAATAAACTTTTCCACATTTAATTTAGTAGTAGTTGATTTCAACAGCTTTCTAAGTATGATCACAAAAGGTCTGAAAGCAACCTGACAGCTCTTCAGTCTCACATTACATAACCAAGATACAAAATGTATAGCACTTTATATTTTTGCTCAAGTTTTATAAAGAACTCTTTTTTTTTCTTCTCATTTTATAAAGAACTTTTTTCTCTGTGAATATTCAACTAGATTTCAAAATCAAACTGCTTCTACTCAACTTATTCACAGATCATTTTTTCCACTTTTAGTCTAAAAAGATGATAGACTGATTCATTAACTGTGCTGTTTCTGTGTAACATGTATTGAGGATGAGTTTTTCTGCCGCCTGATGATGTAGAATTTTTTCAAGGACAATGTTATACAAATAAAAAAGGACCCATTTCATGTTTCCCCTTTTCTGTTAGTTCAGTGATACAGTTCTCTATATTTCCTATACAGTATAAATAGTTAATGCCAATATATATTGAGTGCTATTGTGGAATTGCAGCCATTTTTAGCTGACATGCTTTCATATTGAATGAAATGCCACATTGCACCTAAGTCTTAAGACCTCATAAATACATAAAAACATATTTATTTGCATACATACATATAAGGTAGGTTCTTATGGCTCGGTTTTAATAACTAACAGTGAAAATTAGTATTTAATGGTGGGGACAGGAGTTTTCTTCAGTCCCGAGGACACCTAAATTGTGCCCTTGACAACCAACAGCCCTATGACTATAGACTTCCAAAATAATTTATGTTTTGTAGGAAAGATAATGTTAGATTTAAATACTGCAAAAATAAAATATTTTTGTCTCTCGTGAATTTGGAACATCTAAGAACACCCTAAAAAATACATATTTTAGTATTTTAGACACTTTTCCTGTCAGCTCCTAAAAGTCACCATCTTGTGTTTTTACCATTCACTTGCTAAATTTCCTTCTCAAAGCCATGCACACAGTTTGTCTTGTTCACAGAATTTGAAGCATACATTTTTCATTAAACTATATTGAATAATATTGTGTTTATGCATATTACTTTCAGTAAAACATTTTTGAGAAAAAATTTATTTAAGTCAGAAAGACATGAGATCAGAGTCTTTGAAATGGCAAACTAAATTCAGATTTGCAGTGATTTGAAAGGCACGGATTAATACCAACAGGCTATTGCTACAGTACTCCTCAAAATGTCAGACATGTGTATCATCCTTTTTCTGACATTGTATTTCACACAAACTGCAGGGCAAACAGGATTCCTGCTGGGACTTTTGCATTTCCATTTAGACAAATCGGTCCCACTGTTAATTGCATGATTGCAGCTTCTCATTCAACTTCTGCTTCATGGACCAAATGGCTGACGTTTAATTAGCTGGTGACAAGTAACTGGCCCAGATTCAGGCAAAATTTCTGTGACAGGTCACCGCATAAAAGTCCAGATTTGTGCCTTATTGATATGTACATAAAGTTGCTTTATCTGTCTCAGAAACAGCCTAGGATTTTCATATTCTGATGTTTTCATGCCTTCATGCCTGTAACTAAGATCTTAAATCCAGATATATGCAGGTAACCAACAACACACTGTTATTAGCGTCAAAAGAAAAGCAGATTGGGCATAATGCATAATATACATAAACTCCTTTTCCCATATTCCACATCAGCCTGCAACAAGGCAGCTTCACTAAAAGCCACATAGTGGCTGGTGGTAAATCTGACTTAAGGGGAAGCAGTTCATACAACCCACAGTCCAACGTTATGTTTCCACAGCCACACAGCTTGCAACTAAAACATGCCTAAGGCCAGAAAGCACAGGCACATAGGACTGCAAAATACTATGTAGATGTGTTCATAGGTTGTATTTAAAGCCATGGATTCATAAGAATGATCCTACCATAACTCATATAAAACAATTAAAAAAATTAATTTTCTAGACCAAGCACTGCAGTGTACAAGGCAGCAGGAAAGGCAGGAATCATTCAGAATCATCTGCTACTTTAAAGCTATGACCTATATCAAGTAGCCAAAGAAAAGACATTAGAAGACAGAGCTTTACAGCAACCGGAGATTATTAGACATAGTGGAGAAACAATTGCTTGATGCAATTACAACTTCAAAGCAGAATTTAGCTCTCCCATCTGTACTGTGGATCTCTTCTGTGTTTTGAACTTGTTCCACTCTGAATCTCCCAGTGCTGTCACATGCCATCTATCCAAGAGTGCTATTTGCTGCTCACAGGGGAGCTACAGATGGGTGAAAGAGGAAAATTTTGTCCTAACATGAGAAAGTAAGGAAAAAATAATATTGCACTTGCAAAAAGCTAATGCAAATGTTAATAATTAAGGGGATGTCTTCATTCATCTATCCAATTGCCATATCCTATCATTTTTCCCTTTCATCACATTTACCAAGTTTGTATGCAGTGTATCTTGTTAAGATGATAGAAAAAATATTGCCTTGTTGTCTGACATGGACTTTGTCCTGCGAGCCACCGTCTTCTTTTCTCCAAGTAAGGGACTATATTAAAGTAATTATACTAAAGATTAGAAAGTGTGTTTATGAGATATTTGTAAAAAATTTTCTGTCATGACCACAACAATCTTTTTAAAACAAGCCATGTCCTCTCACTTGCTCAGGGCAGATTTACTCACGGAATAACATGTGAACTCAATACACATAGCAAATTCCCCCAACCAGACATTTTCCTGAGGGACTGGGGGAAAAAAAATAAATGTATATATACACACACACTGCTGCATTTGTGAATTCTGATATGGCAAGCAAAGCAGAACAAAAATCATCTGTCAGTTCCACACAACAGAGCCCAGTTCCCATATGCCACTCTTTCTCCAGAAGAGGATTACTGTTTTAATATGCTGAGATCACATCATCTATTCCATCTTCAGTGGGCAAAAGAAAACCAAAACATCCATCTATATAACATGAAAGAGTTATCCCTGATCCATGCATACAGTCCCAGAAATAGTCTTTGTGCAGGGAAATTGTGTGGCGACCAGGGGAAAGCAGGTTTTCTTAGGCTACTAAGCAACAGTAACTGCAACTGCAGCTGCTGCTGCAGCCTCTGGCCAAACTTCTGCTTGCTACAAACCCCCAGTTCCACTGTCTGACCAGTGGATCTGCACCCCCACAGGCCCCCCGGCTCTCAGCCAATTCTAATTCTTCACCAAATTATTTCATCCTGGTTTTGCGACAAGATTCAGCAATATAGCACAGCTCCCTGCTTATGCAGTGTGCTTTCTGTTCCCATGGAAGCAGCAAAATCACAGCCATTGCCTGTGTCCAGCACTTAGCGAAGCCTGGGAATAAAGGCAGACTTTGCTGCAGAGGGAAGAGAGCACCTGGATAAAGAGATGATGACCTGCAGTCATGTTCTAGACATTGCAGCTTTGCCAATACACTAGACTATGCTGGAAAACAATTTCAACTCATGGTTCTATGGCAACTCAGCTGGTGGTCTGCTTGATAAGTGGAAAGAAAGGTGCTTTCTTCACCTAAAGAAGATCCACCAATAATATTTCTTTAGGGGGCCAAGGTTTTGTGTCAAGCTGAGCTCTTACAAATCATCTTGGAATCCCCAGGGGCAATCACTGATGGCCAAGTTTCCTTTTTGTTGAAGGAAAAATAAATGTCTCTTCTTAAAATTTTATTCCAGATGAGTTGGAAGAGGCCTGTGCTCCAGATGTACAAATTTTGTCTTTTAGTTCCCCAACTCCTTTGAATTTTTCTGTGAACTTGATAGGTTTTGCTGAAGCATAAACAAACATTTTTATGCTTTCTGATAACATATTTCCATGACACTTCCCTGTTCCAGAGATTGCTTGAAGGTGGGTAAAAAAAAGTTGTCGGTGTTAGTGCAGATCCTGTACATATATGACTATCCTGCACACAGATAACAGGCACTCGTATGTTGTGCATCACCACAGCTTCTTGTAAGACTATCTCAATTGAAATGGACAGGAGGCATTTTCTGAGTTTTTTACCACTAACACATTTTCCTTTAGGAGACCACATAGATGAGATACTCATTTACACAAAAGCCATTTCACACTGTTCTATCAATGTTAAGGGAATTTAGTAAGGATATGAATGTATACCCATTTGAATGCTGCTTTTATTTCTAGAACACTCCAATGAGTTTTTATGTAAATGGGAATCAATCCCATAATTTCTAACAACTAACTGTCAAAAGAGCTGAACGCAACAGCTCTGGGGAAATATGTGTGTTTCCAGGTGTTAATATATGGATGAATCCCTTAATCCAAAAGCCATAACATTACACCCAACAAGGGATTTTTCTCTTTTTCCATCATTATTCATGTGTTTGAAAGAGGACACACAGGAAGAACTTAAATGTTAGTTTTGAGAAGCAGAGAAGAAATATTCTTACTCTGTTATGTTAATTCAGGACATAAGGTCCAAATGACTGTACCTTGGTCACTTAGTCTTGAGAAGGTGGTTGCTACAGCTGTCTCAATGGAGAGCAAGTGAAAGCCCAGAGAGATGAGTGGGAAATGCATCCTAGCCATGTCCATACTTGCCCATTAGTATCACCCTCAGACTAGTGCGAGGCAGAGCTGCTACCCTGGAACCCCAGCATTGCTGATCCCTTTTCCCCTCTATTTGACTAGATAAAGGGCAGAAGTTCTTGTCAAGGTCTCTCACTGACAAAAAAAGAGTAATTGCTTCATTTCAGCTATAATCCCTCTCCTAACTCCCTCTACCAGTGTATTCACAAGTGAGAAAAACCCCAGAGAATTAACACAACTCTTCCTGCCCTTACAGCAGTCATGCAATTTGAATTGTGTTGTTCCCACCAGACATTTATTAATAGTGAGAATTGGTAGAATAGGGGCTGGTTACTACCCTGTTTTACTGTGCCTATCATAGCTGCACTCTTAATTGGCCTTTAGGAAATACAATAATAAAATATAACTACTAATAGGGGGGTTGCTGATTTCAGAAGTTACATCACAGTGTGAGTTTCTTGGTTCATTTTACCAGAGAAGCTCCCTAACCTCGCTGCTCTTTCAGAATGAAGCAATTGGGTGTGAAATGGAGGCAAACAAAGGACTCCTGAGTAATTTTTAAGGATGTCTGCTAATTATTTTCAAGACAGACTCATGATTTCAGAACAAGCGAGGCTGATATAGTAAATGCAACTCTAAGTGGACATCACTCAATAAGCACTCTCCCCCCAATAATAGTTACATACTTGGCAGTAGCAAAGACTTGCTACAGCTCCTCAACTCTTGCTATTTTACTTGGAATAACCCAACAGGAAGGCTAACAAAAAGGGACTTTTTCCTATTTAAAGACTAGATTGCTGATGGGTAGGAACCACTATCAGACACCCTGCACAGCTCAAAATAATTTCCTGAAATTCAGTGCTGATAGTTAGGCACAACCCTGCTCTGTTCACAGCTCCTCTTGTCCCAGAAACCCTCCTGGCCACCTCCACTACCTGTAGCCCCCCAGCCTGACTTTCACAAGGGTATCAATAAGTCCGATGTACCTCTGAGTAGGCAGAATCCCTAGAAATCTTTCCTCACAGAATTAGAAGAAGGTTAACTGTTGGTATGGCAACACTTGCAACCTGTACAGCTCTGAAAAGTCTTTTTCTATGATCTGGAGTCTGGAGACTACAGATTTGCCTTTCATACCTGCCTGCAAGCATGGAGTACATTTTTGCTTTTACCCTTTCATGAAACTTCTTTGCGTGTCTGCTCAGTGTAGAGCACAGATTGGCACATTGTCATTGTGTAAATGAAAGGTGAACAGCTGGAAACGAGAGGGGTCTGGTCAGAATCTCGACCCTCGTTGCCACAGCACAGTGGCTACAGGAGCCAAAATATGAGCAACCCTCTCAACAAAACACCATGTCATTTCCCATGTTCCCTCAAAGAAGGAGGGACAGGAAATAAGTGCTTGAGTCACACTTCTCTCCTTGAACATTAAAGCTAAACACCACAATGCAAGAACAAGTTTACACAAGGCATGAGACAACCATTGCAGACATTATTAATGTGCTACAAAAGAATGAAAATGCTGTCTCCTACAGAGAACGCCTGTAAGCCTTAACCAGGGTACGTGTCATTGACATCAACAGGAGCTTGCCTGAGAAACGGCTGCAAACTTTGATCCATAAATAGGAACTCAAAATAACACACTTCACCATGGAAACAATTGTTCAGGTTAATCCTCTTCTCTTTAAGATTGGAGCAGGAACTGCACCAGAGACCTCCTAGATTAGAGAAATTACATGCCTCAGGATTGCACATGGGGTTGAGGAGCTCAGTTTTGTCCAGTCCCAGTCACACCACTCCCCCTGCCTGGTGCTAGGGCAAGGTGTCATTAGCAACGAGCTCAAAAGGAGTACACCTGCAAGAGAACTTTGGCCACATAGGAATGGCATTCCCAGGGCCATTTTACTACTATGTTTCAGAGAAAGACATCCCAGAAACAACATAAAGACCCCAAACTCCCCATCGACCGCCCTGTTCACCCTCATGCCCCTGGGGACCCCGCTCAGGTGTCTCGGGGTGCATTTGCAAATCGTCTGCTGCAGCCAAAGCTTCATCCCGGGGCTTCCCCTTCATCCCCGGGGCCTTCCCTTCATCCCCGGTTGCTCCGACGCTCGGCGGAGCCCCCGGCGCGAAGGAGTTAAGGCTGCCGGGACCCCCGCCGCCCGCACCCCCGCCGCCGAGCAGCCTCCTGACGTCAGCCCCGCGCACGGCGCAGGGGACGCGCGAGCGGGCGGCGCGGCGGCGGCGGCGGCCGGAGGAGACCCGCGGCGGGCGGCTGCCAGCGGCCGGGGGAGCGCGGGGCCGCCGCCCCGCAGCCCCCCGCCAGCATGTCCGCCAAGGAGAGGCAAAAGGGCAAAGTGACCAAGGACAGCGTCACCCTCCTGCCCTGCTTCTACTTCGTGGAGGTGAGTGGTCGTCCCCCTCCCTCTCGGGAACGGCCGCGGGGGCGGCGGGCGCGGGGAGCGGGGCGCCTCGGAGCCCCTCCGCGGGGAACGCCGCCTTCCCTGCGGAGAGGGAGCTCGCCTCGGCACTGGTTCCCCACTGCCCGATGCAAAATCCCAACGTGCCGCTTTGCCGTGGCGAAATCGGCAGTGAAGCCCCCCGTGAGGAGCAGGCATAAATTAGCCGCTTCTTTGCAGTCTTTTCAAGCGGGAGTTATTTCTACGAATTATTCAGAAAATGAAAGGGCTGCTCAACTAAATCATGCTCTGTGCACAGGAACCTCTCGGGAGGAAGACATGTTTCAAGAAGGGCTGGCTTCTGGCAAACGCCACTCACATTGCTTCGGTAGAATAAAAAAATCCGCGTTCGTAAGGGAATGCTTAGGAAAACAAAAATATTCTCAAAACGATAAGCAGTGGGGTGTCGTTACTGAAACCTGGATTATGTGCTTCCTCTAACACCGCTAAAAATGTCGGTATAGAAAATGGAATGAGGTTCTCGGCACATCTTAAAGAGCAAAACCTGCCATGGCTGCTCAGCTGGTAGCAGGTGGAGTTGCAGAGGCACTCGCTGCTCGGTGTGTCACTTGGAGGCATTTAGCCCCCCAGAAAGTACAGTCACGTATATACTTGTATAAGATCACAAGTAGACACAGTTTAAGCATGAGTAGATGGGTGTGATGTGAATTTCTTTAATGGCACAACAGTAAGAGGGAGCTGAAAATGTTTTAAGAATCAAGCAAAGTTTTTTCAGGTGACCCCACTCACAGGAAAGTGACCGAGGCACTTTGAGGGACCATGTAACTTACCTCAGAGAGAGGTTGTGAAAATAACATGAAGGGACTTAATGGCAAAAAATGGTGTAAGTTAACTATAATTGGTATGCTAAATAAAAGCGTAAAAATATATACAATACTTTTTATAAAATATTGAAATATTAAAAATGGGTAAAATATGAAGCAAAAATTTTTTTCAGGTGCACTTGGAGGGCTTTGGAGGTTCTCTGGGAGGTAGAAGGGGTCAGGTCGAGAAAGGATTTTAGGTTACAGTGGAGTGTCTCTGTCCCTTGTGCTCCGTAAGCACCTGGACATGGTTGGGACCCAACCCAAAGTAAGCTACACCGACTGGAAAGCTCTGCAGAGGCTGGTTATATGGAAGCATCGGATGCATCCCATCCGTGCAACTAGGCCTGCCCAGGGACACCCTTTGATGGAAGGCACTTGCTGTGCCATATATCTTACATTAGCTTAGGGAGGAGGAGATCAAGCTTGGAGAAGCCCCTAAAAACTGGTAAGGGCTTCTCCACTCTGTGCTACCTTTGGGAAGCCAAACAGGAAGGGAGGTTGCTGGAGCTGAGCTTGGGCATAACTCTCATGCAGGAGATGATGTAGAGATTTGCAAGACAGAACAGAACTGTACGGTTTGGTGGGCTGTGTTTGGGCCTGCAGCAAGCTGGGATGAAATACGGAACAGCAGCACAAATCGTGTGCATGCTGCACAAAAGAGGTGTTTTATATAATATTAATTGCATACGTATGGTTCCCCCAGAAGCTCCCTGTAGCTGTTAAAGGAATAAAGCAAAGGATTCTGCAGAATTGAAGAACTTAAGACTGAGCTCTCTGTACAGGTCCCACAGGAAGCAAGCTGGTTCCAGCTCTGGTGTGGATTCCTAAGGCCTTCAGCAAGTCACATAGCTAGCTCTAAAAAGAGGTGGAGATTTCTTCAACACCCACCTGCTCTGAAAGGGAGTCAAATTCCTTGCTTAAGAGAATGGTCTCCTAACTAACTTTTAGGATTTCTATGTTATTCAATCGCAGGAGCAGAGTCTAGAGCCTGCACAAGCCTGTCTTCCCCAGGAATGAGTTACAATTATTTAACTTCAGACTTATGGCCGAAGTTACAACATCTTGAACCGATGGACATTTAGGTATTCCATACAAGTAAAAGCAACATCAAGAGAAAAAAGTGACTACAATACACCTGAGCGTAAACATTGCTGAGGAAACTGTTTGAGTTATTAGTCCTCTCCCATTACACAGCAGGAGGTTTGAAGCCATTTCCCATGTTTTAGTTGAGTCCTCAAATCACTTGAGTGAAAGGGTGACAACAACTCATATGATACTCAGAAAGAAACACTCACCTTGTGCTGCTTGTGTAGACCCATCCTGCCTTTACCAACACATGCACTAATTCTAATCAGACTAATGAGAATGCCTTTCTAGAGCTTTGTAGCAGAGGCAGATGCCAGCACTTCAACAGCATCAGAAAGAGGAAATGATGGCTTAGACTCTTCTGCTGTGATTGGCTCAAGAAGAGGCAAAGATTTGAGTTGTTCCTCATAATGAGGGATTTAATCAAAGATAATTTAATTGCAATGAGAAGTTAGCATGTGTAATGGATAGAGGAGTCACCCAGTGTGGTTGACAAGCATTACTGCCCAATATGGGTTTCCTTTGTAAGCAGGAAGTAAGTTCCTAATGAGATTCAACAACGGCCAACTGCTTAAAAATAAAACTTACTGAATTTAATTAAGGTGCTCTGCTTTTTAAAGCTTTTAATTTTGTGAACAGTGATTGAATGGATGATGGGAAACAGGCTTTCAACCCCTCTCCTCTGCTGTCAATTCTTTTAGGTTTATTTTTCTTCTACCACTCATTCATTTTCATTTTCCCTGTCCCATTCATAGCAGTCTGTCCCTACCCTGAATAAAAAAATATAGCACATTAAGTTTGTATTTTCAAAGAAGAAAACTGGGATTTGTTGTCATCCACCTTGCTTCAGGACCTAGGAGGTATAGGCCAAAGGAAAAGCAGACTGTTTTGAAAATACATTACAAGAAAGTGCTGTATTTCCCTCAAACACCAGACAAAAGGAAAGAGCTGGAAAAACGGATGTTGAGTCAAGGAGAAAAGTAAAAGTTCCAAAGCAGTAGCAAAGGATCGCATTCATGTTACACAAATTAAATATATTATACAGTTAAAGAATGAAAAAATATCTGTAATAACTAATATAATTCAGGTATGCAGAATAAAGACAGTTTCTCCGCTTCAGAAGGACCTATCTTTAGAAGTAGCAGCAAACATCTACAGTTCTGACACTGAGGGTTTTCTTCTATAAAGATCTTTAAGTATGTGTTATGAATGAGACTTAACTCCTGTAAACAAATCTGTTTGGTAGCAACAGCTTTCAGGATTGGATAAAATACGACTACATAGAATATATATGCAGGCCAACTGATGATTACCCTCAAAAGAAATAGTCTAGGCCTGATTTTGGTTTCAGTCTAATTTAAGAATAATTCCAATTAGCAGATTTTAACAACAGAGTTAAAACATAAAACCAGTATGCCTCTCTTAAGATCATTGTTATCACTAGAGCTGTTCTTCATTTACCTAGGAAAAGCAAAAGGAGAATCAGGCTAGAGCTCTGGAAGACATAGAAATGGAAAGGAAATAACACGAAGAGATGGAGACACTGAAAAATGTGGACAGGTCATTTTCTAAAAACGTCGGAGGCAAACAAAAGAGCATTGTGAAATAAATCTTATCCTGTTTTCAATTACATATTTTCAAGTTTCATAAAATCAAATAAAATAACAGTTTATCATATGTATCATAAGAATGTTATAGGTTATTTTAAAACACTAGTAATAACTTCAGCTTAGGAAAGGCCCTGATCCGAGGCTCCTGAGAGTTGAAATAGTTTTAGATTGCCTTGTGCATCATGCTCACCTGAAGCACGTGGTAATGAGCACTGCCAGGCAGTTTGGCCTCTTTCAGTCCTAATTATGCTTGTGGTATTTTAGGCCTCTGTTGACTGGGTTATCAGAACTTCATTTGCATAGCTGAGAAAGACAAAACTTGTCATGAAAATTCATAGTCCCTCTGGTATAGTGGGAATACATTTTCATGGTAAAAAGTCTACATGCCTCTGGGAGATATTGAAAATTATTATTCCTGGAATATGTTTTGCTTTTTGTTAACTGACTTTCTTTTCAGCATATTCAGAGTATATCGTAAGTATATACACTTACAGAAGAAATATGAATAGGAATCTGGAAGAGTTCCAGGGTTACATAGTTTCTGTTCCTGGCAGACTGGTCACACTTTAGAGGCAGGACAGACAGATAACATTTCTTCTTGATGAAGGAAAAAGACTGTTTTTCCCCATGCTATCACCCTTCAAAAATTCCTGGTTTAAATTCTCATTTCACAGAAGTCTCTATGAATTTTGACTTTGACTTCAGAGGCACTATTAAATCATCCTGTGCCCTTCATGTAGGAATGCAAAATGCCAAGGTGTTGTCAATCTGAGTGACTTGATGCACTTATTCACCAGCTAAACTGTGTTCCTGTGGCACAGTCTTCATCTGTTGGTTGCTTAACTTCCAGAGACTAAAATTGGAGATGTTTCAGACAATGCTTCTTGTACAGTTAAATTTTTTCCATAAGTTCTCTTCTAGACCTTGTTTCTGATATGTGCATACAGATACAGGTAGCTTCTTTATCCAGAGCACTGCCCGGAGGTAATCACGCCCAAGTTTGGAAACTGGAAGACCACTTACTTCTCTTGTTCCCAAAGGAGCTGGAATTCTCACCATCAGAAAGCACAAAGATCTGTTATCATTGTAGGACTCCGGGCTGCAGAACACAGGAGGTCATCAGTTTCCATTGAAATAAGTGCATGTATAGAATGTTCACTGTGTGTCAGCACCAAATGCTTTATTTATATTTGTTTCTAAGATATGCTGACAGAGCTAGGTGTGAAAAATCAAATGTTTATACACATCACTTGGTAGCTCAGTGCCACTTCTTAGTCACATCTGGAATTTTTTTTTCAGCTATTCAGCCATACATGGCCCACCACACTTAAAATTCTGCACTTTGTTACCTGCAAGTCATGTGCAGGTGTGACTGCAAAAGACATAAAAAGCCAAGGGAGTGCAGAGAGAGAATGGGCTATAGGGCTAAATCTTTCTGCCTAGGAACAGGATGTTTGAACCTAGTGTAAGAGTTAAACTGCACTGCTGTGTCTTGGAGGCACTGTGTAGTCACTTTTGTCTCTAGATAGGGTTTTTGTTATGCTTATATTAGCCTTGGGGGGGTGAACCAACAAAAAACCCCAATTGTAGAAGATGAAATTATCCCCATACTGTGGAAGTAGCATAATACTTTCCAAATACATAGCTTTTTCTCTCAAAAGAGTCAGCCATGTGTGAGGGGGGAGGAAGAATGAGAAATACACTTAACAGTCTGCTCATTGAGCTGACCTTGTCATGTGGTGACTCACAGAGGATAGATGTTGTTTATAACAGTGCATTAGAGACCAGCATCCCCAAAATATTAAGAGGCTAGCTGAGGCCTGAGGAGGCTGCTATGCATTCAAAGCAGCTATGTAATTCGTTGGCCAAGTCATCAGTGTTATATCCTCTACACAACTTCTGTGGTTATGGAAGAGCTGTGCAGTCAGCATACTACTTTTTAGCAGATGAGCAGAAAAGAGGGGGTGGGGAAGGGAGGTGTCAGGCCTGTGACAAGGCTGTCCAGGGGGAAAAAAATGCAAATGCCACATGTTAGATCTCCCTCTGTGTTTTGCTACTTGCTTGGCAAGTGAAGAGTTAGAGTAGTTCATAGTGAAAGAAGGCCCTGCTCCTTTTTCGGTCCTACACCATTCTCCTGACTTAATATCTCAGTAGTTAAAGGAGGTCTGAAAATGTTAGAAATTAAAGCAGACTCATTTTTCCAAATTATTAGCTCTTCCAAAATTAGAAAGAATTTATACCCCTTTCTGTGGTTTTCTTCTATAATTGTTAAAAATCTGTTACTCTGCAGCCAAAATTAATAAAGAACAGCCTATTGTGGAACCTTACATACACAGGAACTGAGCTGTTACAAATGTTGAATTTTGACTGATGATGTTATTGCTTAAAAGTTCAGTTTGCAGGAAGGGCAAAACAGCATGGGAGTGAGCCACTGGAGAAGAATTGGTGCCCACAGAAATTTTTTTGTATGTCTGGAAACCAGTGTGCATTAGACAGTAGAATGAATTGCAATATTGTGCAGGGACTGGCAGCTCTGGCAGCTTTGTCTCCTAGAGGCAGGGTTTTCAAGGAAACTTGTAGCTGAAGTTTGGTAACACTTTTACCCGAAAACAACCACCTTTTTTTTTGAAGTGTTGCTGTTCTTGATTTACCATAACCTTGCAGCAGGAACATAAAAGAAGTTTCAGTGCAATATCCTAAGTACGTGCAATATCCTAAGTCTTGCTGTTTGTAGCTACTGGCAGATTATAACTAATCATTGATTTAATCAATAATCCTAATTAACTCTAATCATAATTAATATAATGAATCATTAATTATGTCACATTGGAAAGAAATGCATTAACAGTGGGGGTTTTGTTGTAAAATTTCTGCCTAAGGATTTACTTTCTTTTCAAGCATATATACCTAATTACATTTAAATATTTTTAAAGTATTTTTAGATTATTCCTGTCTGAGAATATTTTTGATAATCAATTTTTTTGTTTTGTTTGGTTTTTTTTCCCTGTGTACTTGCTGCTTCATGTACATTTATCAAAAAAAAAAAAAAAAAAAGCAGTTTTAGGATTATCGTACATTCAGCATGACTCTGAGATTTCTGAAGTAAATAGGAATTTCATCACTGATGTATCACCTCTATTTTTGGTCTTACACATAATAAGAGGTTTTTTATTAAGATTTGGCAAAAGATCCAGAGGATTGAGGACTTGCATGAAGATATCTGTTGTATTTCTAAAGCTAGACTCTAGTTGGCAGTCACTGAACAATTCAATTAAACTCTAAAATCAATGCTGGAAATAAGGATAATTTAATTTTCAAAAATGGTAATGATAATAGATTTCAGTGACACCTGGGATTTGAAATTAAACTGTGAGTTGAAATTAAATCCAAGAGTGTTATATCTAGAAGGAGAAAGACCATCATATTATGTCTCTGCAATTAGTTTCCACAAAACTTAGACAATGGTGAGGTAAAACTCCTTTGAAGAAGAGACCGGCTCTGTAGAGCTTTGGGCCAGACCTGCATCCAAAAGAGGGACAAGAAGCAGCAGAACCTTGAGTTCAGAGAGAAAAGCAAAAATACTTTATACAAATGCAAATTTTAGACTTTTGAAAAGTCTGAATACCTTCTCTTACAAACCAGAAGCATTTAAGAATTAAGTTTAGAACACACACAAAAAAAATCTACCTTTTAGGTCAAGCAAGTCCCCTACTCTATAGCCATCCTGTGCTTAGTACCATCTCTTCAAAATTCCTCATGACAGTCCAGTTTGCAATGCATTTGGTCTTAATCCCAGCTCTGCACAGCAGTCTCACTGAGGCTGAAGGTACAGCACTGGTGGAGCTAAGGAGGAGACAAGGTGAGGAGCCCAGGGGTTCTCAAAAACAAGAGAAAATGGCAGAATTTGGGCTGATATCATTTCTTCTTCCTAACCTATCTTTGGAAGGTATTCATAGTCATGACCTCAGTATTAATTTCTGTCAAGATAAAAGAGAACTTCCTTCCTTTCATTCTCTCCCCCTCTATTTTGTGAATCTCACAGCAGAGTACAACAGGACAACATCCAGGGCGGCTGAAAGCTGCAATCACTGTTAGTAGTTGGCTAAGAATAGGAATACCTTGTCTCCTCCAACCCACCACAGCCCTTTTTTTTTGTCTCATCCATCTGTTGTGCCTTGTCATTTAGACCACAAATCCTTTGGCACAAAGACTGACATTTATGATACATTTTAATAGAATCTTCTACAATGCTACAGCCTTGCAGTGCTAACACAACACAGTCATTAAATGGACCGTCTTTCTCCCAAGCACTTGGCTGGAATTTTTACCATGAGGAGAAACTGATGGCATCCATTAGCTATCTTTCTGAGGTGATCCTGTTTATTTACTGGGTTGCTTATGAAGATTCCCTGATTCACAGAAAAGAAGAGAAATGCCAGGATACAGCTACTGTGCTCAGGAACTTCTAGCTTGCCATGCAAGGGTTGCAGAACAACCTAAAGATCTGAGAATTGCTTGGCCATCCAAGTCTAAAAAATATTTACAAAATATAAGAGATCCAAATAGCATATTGGGCATCCCTTAACCCTTTTTCACAGGTGGGCTAGTCATATTATCCTTTTTCTGCATCTGGCTAATCATGTCTTGATTTCCTCAGGAAGCTACCTACATACTGCTTCTCTCTTTTCTGCCTATGTTTTTATACACACAGATAAACCTAATCAATTCCACAGCCTTTTTATTTGCATCCAGTCTCAAGGAAAATCACTCAAGTCATTCTGGCCAGCACACCGAACAATGACTTCAGTATTTAACTATGATTAGAAGAGAAGCATTTCATTTTCCCCCGAGTTAGCCTGACTGAAATATAGCACAGGCTAATGACTTTTGTAACCCATATTTAAAGAGTGTCTGCTGGTAGCTGCCAACACAGCCCGATACAGCACCACCACAGGATCTGGATATGTATTCACAGTAAGGAGAAATGCCATTTTAGCCAAGCAAAGAGCAGTCATATAACTGCTACCTACAAAGCAGGTTCATAGAATGGTTTAAGTTGGAAAGGACCTTAAAGATCATTGAGTTCCAATCCCTCTGCCATGGGCAGAGACACCTCCTATTAGACCAGGTTGCATCTAACCTGCCTTTGAACACTCCCAAGGATGGGGCATCCACAACTTCTCTGGGCAACCTGTTCATGCCTTTGAGTATGTGACACACTCATAAAGGCCATGGATTTTAAGATGTTGTTCCCCTGAAGATAAATATGGACTCTTTGCTTAATTAAGTGCTGGCAAATACAAGAGTTAGGTATATAACTACCAGTGTACAGTTTTATAGAAAGGGAATTTATAGAATTCACAGTGAGTTTTGATGTATGTATCCACTTGCATATTCTTTCAAGGTAAGAGAGAAACTGGGGGGATGGAGGGGTGGTAACAGGTGCATGCTTATTTGTTGCTTTTCTTTTGGTTTGAGTCTCACTATCTCCATAGTGTCATTTAAGAAACCATCAATACTATCTGATTGCTACTGACTTGCCTGTAACGCTTGCAGAAAGAATGTCATTTTAGTGAAGCTTTGATTATTTGGAAATTCTCCAAGGGGAGAGAGCACCTTGAATTAGAAATTTAGGGCTCTGCAGAGACCCTGTGGAATAGTAAAGTTAAAGGTCCTACTTTTTAACTCAAGAGCAAGCAGTTTAGTGTTTCGTTCAGAACAACAGGGTGTGTGCGTGGTGTAAGACTGGGGAGAAAAGTCAGCACCCCAGATGCTGACCTATCCAAAGGACAACCTTGTGCTCTTTAGGTTTCCATCTGCTCCAGTAAGATTTTTCTACTAAGGCTTGGCTTTCCACTGCCTCATTTGCAAGACCTCTGCTATCATACCAGAATTCTATTCCTGCATTACAGAAGGTACAGGTGTGGTGGAGGTACAGGTGCAGGGTAAGAGATGGGGCAAATGCGGGTACTGGAGACCTCAAGGCTATAAACAACTTACCTAATGGTCAGATAAACAAATGCAGAACTGCAGATGGCAAAACTGATTTAACATATGTAAACCATGCCAAAGATAGTAAATTGGAATGTAATGTGAAAAGACAGACCAAAAGAGAAAGAGCAAGGTGTAAAAGTGAGATAACAATCATAAAAATGAACCCAAGTTGTTCCTAGAGAGAGGAAGGTTCACCGTCAACATCATACTCATCCTGACAAGGGATTTCAGATGTGTGACACTAATGGTAACTCGTTTTATACAGAATAACTAGTTGTTACTAGTAGATATAAATATAAAAATCATGCAGAGTTGTACCATACAGAGATATGTGAAAGGGAAGCAAACCAGGAAAAGCCTAACTGCTAAGGTAATTAAAAAACCTGCTGTTAAAATTAAACCAGATTTTTAAAAAGTATAGACAGGTCAAGACAAATACAGACAAAGCATGTTTGACAAGCCCCAGTCCTAAGTCCTTGCAAGCTCAGTACAAAATCTGTGGCTCGTTAGTAGCAATGACAATACTGTATTTAGAGGGCTACAGCTCTACAAGTTCCTCGTTTTGTGCACTTGAAGCTATGCAAAACTGATCATAGGGAAATTTAATAGGAGTGTTTCCCTCTACATGTGGGTGCCGCAGCAAGTTTGGGCCTGGTGGCTAAGGGGAAGCCAATTTGTGGGGTTTGGGCAGCACCAGCATGGCTTCCATGCTTAGGCTGTATCATACAACCAGTAACAAATCGTGCTGGCACTGAGAGTCCTGAATAATGTTAATACTCATAAGAAAACCAGAAGCACCCTACAACAGCCCCTGGAGCAATCACAATACAAGAGCTGTTATCTCCCTCCATTGAACTCCTCTCACAGCCATCTCTTCTTTCAGTTCTCTGCAATATGTGGTTTATGTCTTGTGGCTCCCATCCAGGAGGAACATTTGTTCAGAGAAGCTATTGTGCTACTGAATGCTCTTTTGGTTTGTCCTATATAACTATATAAGAAACATGAGGTTTTCATCTTTTATTTTTCTCCTTACAAGACCTCTAGGTATTTATGTCCCTGTTGAGTTTTTGTCAACAGAGATCATCTTGTATCATGCTTGGAGAATTCCTAGCTCAATACAGAAAAATCTTTTTAAATATTATTAATATTAATTATTATTAATGCCAAATTCCTATGGCTTAATAAAGGCTCTTAACTTCTAACAGTTAAAGAAAACAAAAGGAGGAAAAATGTTTAAATCTATTTAAAAAAAATAAACCCCAAATCAAATCTTTTCAGCAGCTATGCTGATTATGGTCCTGACTTTAAGACTCTGAGACAGAGTTTGACCACATGGGTAAATTCTACATTTACATGTCTAAGTTACAAGCTAAAGAGGGATCTCTTTCCATAAGCCAGACAAGGAGGTAAGACTATAAAGACTTATTAGTTGAGAGATGTGAACTGAGGTTGGGGGTTTTAGTATTCTAATTAGGAACAGGAAAGTTCTTATTCCATTTTGTAATTAAAACAATACACACTCTACCATCTAATTATATTTGACATTTTCAAGGTGTTGGGAGCTGAAGTCTGTAATTACAGAACTACTGCTGCCTTAAGCAGAACACTCCATAAATATTCATATATTAAATAGCCAGTTATACTGTTTAGAAGCTTTTAGAAATGTTTGCTTTTTTTTTTTTAAATGCTAGACTTATAAAGATGCATTTTATATTTATATTTTAAAAAAGATAGGAAGAAAAATGTCCTGTGGGACCTGACATACTCTATATAGCAAATTGATTATAAACCTATTCATTAGTATTATAAGCAGTCATGTTGGAGATTCATAGAGTTTGGAATTATTTCTTTTCTCTTAGCAGAATGGGTAATTATAGTCAGAAATAATATGGGAGCCCTGTGGTGAAGTCATAAGACAGTAAAATGCGATTCTTACAATTCCTACATTTTGTAATTAACAATAAAATTATAGCTTACATACAGTATTTTTTTTTTAAAAAAAGTTACCCGCATATTTTATTTTAGTGTCTCACAATAAAATATCATCTATCACAATAAAAAATCATCTATTTTTGATAGTTCAATATTGTAATTTAAAATAGTTGCCTGCCTAAGAATACCATGATAAAAGTAGAGATGGTCTTGTAGATAATACAGAGCCTATTGTTCAAGGAGAGGTCTTCCTTTGCTTGAGAAATTAGAGAAATGGAATATTACACAATGAAGATGAAACTCTGAGTGCAAGGTGTTCCATAAGTCTGCCTGCTTTGTGTTTCCATTCTAGGAAATGAACCTTTGGGAACATTCAGATAAAAGGGCATAATTTCTGGAAAGAAGGGCAGTTTGCCTATTTTGTCCATTTAGCTCATTGTTATAGGTTTGTGTCCTGTTATAAGATGCTTTGATCCCTGGGATCCTGGCTAAGTTCATTAGGTATAACTTTCAAGTAGTTAATAATAAAATACATTGCAAATATTTTGCGAGTTTAATGCTGTGCAGAAGTGAAGTTACAATATGCGTGAGTTCAAGTGCTGTGCAGAATTTCAGTGTGCAAGTAAGAGCAGCAGAGACTTGATGCAAGCTCCTCGCACACAAGGGCAGTGTGCACTGTGTCAGGAGGCCCCTCATCCCAAACAGCTCCACAGTCTCTGTGCTGGCAGGTGTGGAGAGAATGGCACCCAGTCCCACAGCGCTCTTAATTATTCCAAGAGTATGAAGACTTTAGAAAGTCCTCTTTAACCCCTGCACATCACTATAATGACTAGAAACAGTCTAGCCCATGTTGACTAAGCATGTATGCTTGCATTACAGTCAATCAGGGTCTGCATCTAGCAGGAAGTGAGTAGCAATTTATAATGCATCCAGCTGGATTTCTTCCTGTGATGGGCAGGAAACAGGACTCAATTTAATTACATTGTATATAATTATTCCATATATCTTATGTCAGATGTTATATAATAGTTATGTATTCACAGAATACATATTATATATTGTGTATGTTCTTTATATGTGACATTACAATGCAATCATCTTGAACTTATACAACCAGACAGCAAATTCTTCTATTTTCCACCTTCTGAAGATTTTTCTTAGAACACTTTGAAGAGACAGCTCACCCTCGTCAAATCTGTCCTTCAGCACATCAAAATAAGCTGTTCTTTTCAAAAAAACCCTAAGGTCTATTAAAATAAAGTTTCAGTGAACTTTAGCTAGAACTGTCCTTTTTTGGCCACACAGAATTGCATTTTATGCCCCAAAAAAGTTTGCATTTTAAAAGCCCAATGTTTAAAAATCAGAAAATGACCAGTTAGTACAAAAAACCATAGTCCCTCTGCCATATATAGTAGGGGCTATGTTAATCATTTTTCCAATTACTTGGAATCTTACAGGTTGGAAGGGACCTTCAAGATCATCTTGTCCAGCCATCAACCTAACTCTGACAAAAAGAAACACCCACACAACAAACAAAATGCAACACCATCACTAATCATATCCTCCAGCACCACGTCAGTCTGTTTTTTGAACACCTCCAGAGATGGTGCCTCAACCACCACCCTGGGCAGCCCATTCCAATGTCTGATAACCCTTTCAGTGAAAAATTTCTTTCTAATATCCAGCCTGAACCTCCCCTTGCATAACTTGAGGCCGTTTCCTCTTGTCCTGTCACCTGTGACTTGGGAGAAGAGACTGACCCCCACCTCTCTACACCCTCCTTTCAGGTAGTTGTAGAGAGCAATAAGGTCTCCTCTCAGCCTCCTTTTCTCTAGGCTGAATAACCCTAGTTCCCTCAGCCTCTCCTCATAAGAAACATGCTCCAGACACCTCACCATCTTTGTTGATCTTATATATACACGTTTATCCAGTTTTACCTCTGCTATTTTCTTCCATTGTTGAATGGGATGTATGACACAAATGGGATGTAAATCAAACCATTATTTTTGTAATGTGTACTGAACATTGCAAGAAAAATATACTCCAACTATGTTTGAAATTATGTTAAAACAATCCCCATTTCTCATAATGTGAGGTGCTTGATATAAGAGGAAGGGTTTTTTACTCAAGAGGTATGATGCAACCTTATCAGGTTTTTATGATTTGATCTAAGTGAATCTATTTAGTAGTAGTAAGCTTTTACTTTCCAGCTGCAACTAACAGTGAGAAAAAGATCTTACAAAGAAAAAAGAAAAGGAAGGAGATAGGTAGTTCACATCATATTACCCTTAGGTACCTTCATTGCGGTAGAGACACAGGGAAGGAGTTGTCGTATCTCGGTGGAGGAGCAGGCAGTTGTTCCCATGTTACCTTGTTCAGTGAGAACTCTGGGAAATAACAAACAAAAAAATGTTTCTGAGCGTTTACTAGACAGATACAGAGAATAATCACATGCTGCTGGTCAACTCTGAATGACCCACTGCCCACCCTGGGACAAGGCTGCCCAATTTGTTCACTTATAAACCAATGGCTTCAATATACCTTATTGCTTTTCCTTCTCTGAAACTACTACCTTCACAGAGGCTTATTGGTTGAATTTGTGTTTCAAGAGCTAGTGGCAAGATGGGATGAATTTATCCCCAGATAGGCCAACTTCACCCTTAATAAATTACTGAAAGTAATTGCAAAGGGGAAAATCACTAAATAGGTAGAGGATAAAACAATTGTGAACCATAGTCGTCATGGTCTCAGTCTAAACAGACTGAGTCTTGCCAAAGTTAATTGCTTTTTTGATAGAATTATAAAATAAACATGTGAAGGCAGAACTCTGTATTATTACATATTTAGATTTTAGGGAACCACTGGATACAGTTTATCATTTACTTTACTTTGAAACAATGCAAACTGGCTTCAATACAAACACTATCACATACATGACACAGAGTTGCTGAAGGACCAAAAAGGATTATGAACAGCAGAACATGAGGCCCCACATGGGAGACTGCAACCTAGTACCTGCTTTTGAAAAAAAAAATAAAATCAAAATTTGTCTATTACTCATTCATAGATGAAAAGGGTAAATTATGTGGGCTGAAGATTGGATTGGGTGTTTTGACTAGCTGGGTAGACAGCAGGGTTATTTGATATCAACTGAATAGTATCATATCTCTAGAGAATTAATTATTTAAAGATGGTAAGGTGGATATGACAAGGAGCAGTGAAATGTAAATAGGAAACATCACAGAGATTTATTAACAGACTATGTTGTCTTTGCAAAAGCATTGCTATTCCCTTTCCAAATACTAATTTGTTGCTTTCTTCTCTTCTAGTTGCCCATATTGGCATCTTCTGTTGTTAGCCTCTATTTTCTTGAACTTACTGATGTCTTCAAGCCGGTTCACTCTGGATTTAATTGCTATGACAAGAGCCTGAGTATGCCATATATTGATCCTACACAAGAGTCTGTTCCCTTCTTGATGTTGCTTAGTCTGGTTTTTGCTGGACCATCAATTACGGTAAGACTGAGGTGCCACTGTCACTTATTAAAAATTTTGTACAGAGTTTCAGTTGGCATAAAGAAAATAGCTTGTTTGCTTTCAGTTAGGCTGCAGAGTGTGATCCAGGCTAATCAGCTGAATATTAAATTAATCTTTTTATATTCTATAACAGAAAGAGACACACACCTTAAAACATTCTCTCTAGCCCTTCATCTACTTGCACTATCCTAATTGTGGGCATTAACGTTAAGAAACAGCATCTGCAGTTGGGTGACAATAGCTTGAATCATTCTGTTAATGCTGTACAAATATTTGAACTCTGACAGACAGGATATCTCCCTACTCTGAGATACACCAAAAATTCAGGATTATGTTGGAAATTAAAGCCTTCGTTTACAATCCTGAACATTTCACTTTTGTTAGAATGAGCTTTATTCAGTGAGAAGGTACATCAACTGTGTCAGTGAAATCAATTACTTTCCCAAATAGCACTTGGGACTCCTCCTCCTCTCTTCTTGTGAGTTGGTCATTAAGAGAAAAGGAGGCTGGTTTAATCATTCACCTAAAGGGAGGAGATGATTTCAGCAGGACAGAAATATCCTGTCAGATTATGAGCAGTTTGGTCACTTTTTTTCATGGTTTAACCCCAGCTAGAACCATGCAGCTGCTTGCTCACCATCTCCCTCTTTTCTCCCCCTGAAGAAGAGTGAGGAGAAGAAGGAAAAAAAGAAGGGGAAAGGGAGAAAAAAACTTTCATGTGTTGAGTTAAAGATAGTTTAATTAAAAAAATAACAGAAAAGAAAAAATAACAATAATAATGACATGGGTCACTCTCACTGCTCAATGAATTGGCACTGTCCAGAGCAGTGATTGTGGGATCCTGCCCCCCAGCTAACCCCAAGCTAACCCCATTTATATATGACATCTATGGTATGGAATAGTTTGTTGGCCATTCTATTTTTCTGCCTATGCCTCTATGGGAAGCTGAAAAAAAAAAAGTCCTTCAGTAGTTTTAAGGTCATTTAGCAACAACTAAAACCAATAAGTATTATTGACATCACTTTCACAGTAATTACTAGGAAAAAAATTAACTCTTTCCTAGCTGAAATCAGGACACTATTTTACAAAAAAAAATCAAATTGTTCGATACAGCTGAGTGTTATCCCTGCTAGAATTGCTGTGTCAAATTAAAATGAAATCTAAAGACTTTACCTTTTTATATATATATATATATATATATACTAGAGGGAATTAATGTTGTCTGATGTTAGGCATCTCAGACAGGAGCCTTATTCTCACACCACTCCTGTTTGGCAAATGGTGTGAGAAATTCACCTTGAGTGGGTGATTCCATACACCTAAAAAGCTGATCAAGCTTCTGAAAGGGTCTCTTCTCTCCCCTGACAGCAAAACCCATGCATCTTAGTTAGATACTTCTCTAGCTGCCAGCTCTGAATTCCTTTAAATTTAACCAGTTCATTCCTTTCATAATACTAGCCAATTTGCAACTGCAAAATTTATAAAATGTGATGTCAGTATAAAAATCACCAAGTGCTTTTATCTCTTTGCTTTCCAGGATGGTTTTTGTTTATTTCTGGTTTGGTTTTTTAGGTAGTTTTTTGGGGGGGTTTTTTGGTGTTTTTTTTTTAAGTGAACTCTCCTTACTGTGTTTGGTTTTGGTTGCTTTAGAAACAATTTTTGAAGGATTTCTCACAACCATCAGGCTGAAAATTGTACTTGTTTAGGAACCTGGAGCCAAGACTCTCAGCATTCCTGGTGTAGACACTTGAAGCAAACACCAAATACTGTGATTAGAACCAAAGTTGTTGCTATTGCAGTTTAGCTGGGTTTCTTAAGTTTAGACAGTATTTCTGATAACATTCCTGAAACAACCTTAGAAGGAAATATATAGGCTCACTTGGGCCACGGCAGAGGTGTTAAAGCTCAGTTTTACTTCAGCGTTTATGTCAAGCCTATGTAATATCAAATATCTTCAATTGAGATGAAAGATACCCATTTCATTATAGTGTGTTTACTAAGGGCTTTGATTACAGATGAATGAAATTTTGCAACAGAAAATGTTATTCTTGCTTAAAACATTCTTCTACCAGCAGTACAGACAACTAACCAAAATCATTCTGTGTAAGGAACTCAAACCCACACTTGAGCATGCCTACCAAACATAAGATTGGTAAAGAAAGTAAATCCTGAAGCTTCAAAGTGCAACTGCTTAAAAGCTGCAAGCCTTAGGGAGGTATAGGTCATTTGTGTTAGTGTGAGCATGAATGTTGTCGTGGTTTTGACTGAATCAACCAACCAGAACGACAGATGGCCCCTCCCTCCCCCCCC
>BJBW01006446.1:41555-83202 GCA_004320125.1 Scolopax mira | reverse complement strand
GTACCTGAGTGACATCTTCTTAGATCTAATAAGGAAGCAGGTTTTTTTTAGCTTTTAGTTCATATTCTTTCTCTGTGTGAGTATGAAGATGGATCTTCACTCAAAATTTAACTTAGATGATCTTAAATGTTGATTATTATTATTTACGTACCATGTAATTGCCATGATGAATAAGCTGTCCCTTTTTCACTGTAAACAGTATCTCCTCATACTGGTTAGAAGAACATTGCTCTTTATTCTTTAGTTATAGAGAAGTTTTTTAACTGTCCATTTATGCTTGGCAATGTACTTTATTCTACTTAGCTTTCTTATCACTCATGACCTCACCTTCCCTAAAATAATTAGAGAAACTATAAGAGAATAACATTATGCAGTCAGCTGCAGAAACATCCTGATTTTGAGGTGCAATGTCCCATCAAAGTGTTGATAATAACATGCAAAAAATCATGTTAGATCACAGTATTGCAAATGTTTGGGCTCTCTGTTGACTTCATTTTCAAGTATAGCTCCAGCTCCGATTATGTTGGACTGTTATTTTTGCTCTGAAAATGAATCCACCAGGCTGACTTAACTGAATTTGGATTTGGTCATGCTCTAGTACCACAGCTGATACTGTGGGGAACTGAGGGAAAGAGAACTGGAATAACTGGGGAAGAACTGGTTTGGAATTTTGTTCATAAAACATAGCCATTGGTTGATTTTCCATTGAGCAGAAAGAGTTCAGTGCTTCTAATAAAAGTTGGGTTTGTGATTACATTTTTTCCAGATTATGTCAAAGACATTTAAACCTGTGCTACATACATTTGATAAATACATTAAACTGCATGAACAAACATTCTTTAAACAAAAAGTTTGTCTGTGTCTTCCCAAAGAATATCAGCACAGCTCAGGCTAATTTTTTTCCCAACAAAAGCCAAATAAAATTTTGCTTGTTCTCCCCTTTATTAACATTAACCTCTCTGAGATTAATTCAGAGGCCATATCACAGATTTTGGTCAGATAGTTTGTATTTAGGATGAAACATATGGTTTTTGAAGCTACCTAGTTTGTACTGCAATTAATAGAATTTTTTTCTTAGTAGTTTCCAGTACCCAGTCTAACTTTTGCATTAGCCCTCCTCTGAGCAAGTGGTTGGACTAGATAACCTCCAGAGGTCCCTTCCATCTCAATTATTCTCTGATTCAGCAACTGCCATTGAAAATGTGGGTGTTATTTTCAGTTTGAACTTTGCAGACTTCAGCTTTTAGCCCCTCATCTTATTTTGTTGCATTTGCTAAAGAACATTTTGTTATCAAACATCTGTTCACTGTTTTCTAAATATAGATTATGATCATCTTTACCTTAATTAAACTAAGTAAAATAAGTTACTTCGGTGTATTTACCTGAGCATATTTGCCTATTTTCAGAGCAATCTTGTTCTTTTTAATGTGTGAATTCCAGAAGTGTTTGATTTTATGTATAAAAGCGAAATGCTTTTAAGTATCATCTTGTCATATCCACCGTTCAAAGATTGCAGTAGATCTTTACTGCAGTGTTATATTGGGAAATGGCATCCAACTAGCAAACACCACAGGGTTTTCAGTTCTCTTCTGAGCTGCTCCTTTATAGTGTCTGTTTCTTTTCAGTACCTGACTTAACTCATGCTGATTTATTGTACTAAGTTAATGAACAAAATATTTTCTACGTATTAGTATTTTTATGTGTTAGTTAACTGCCCTCAAGACTTGTCATAAAACATTCTTTATGGTATCCACACATTTCAGTAGTGCTGAAATACTCTTTTGGAATAATAGACTAATATTGTGAATACAGTGTAGGTGAGCACAAGTCCTACTGCCCTTTTCTCTTTATGAATATTCAAAAGAATGCTGGTTTACTTTGTCAGAGTTATGAAGGTGTACTGTACCTTTGAAAGGTAGGACGTTCTGGGCAGTGCAAAAGCTGGTTTGTATGTGATACTGCTGCTGCGACTATTTTTGTAACTCCTCTATTTTACCATTTTACACAGGGGGGAAATAGAATGCAGCTACTATTTTTTAAAGAGTTTTTTAAACTCCAAGAAAAAAACATTTTTATCATGTCATCCTGCTTATGGAGGTTCTAGATGAATATTACTATAACGATTATTTATTTTCTAAGAAAAATAGATCAAAATGCTATAAATGTTAGTCCTGGAAGTTGGTGTGTCTTTTTAATGAGATCCCTTGTGCATTGCTATGTATCAGAGAAAAATAAATCAGAATACTATTGTGACCTACATATCTTAATGCTTTAGTATAATATTGCAAGTGCTTTTAACCTCTCAGTTAGACTAGTCTTGATGTATTTAAAAAAAAAAAAAAGTCAATATGCATCTGTTTTGGAAGGAATCCCAAACCATTAACATTTTTTATGCTAATGTAATCTTGAATGGGTAACATAAGTGCAGCTAACATTAATTCTGCTCTACAAAACAGTAAAATTTTGGTTTTATTATACATAAGTGCTCTATTTTTTGACCTGAAGTAATTAAGTTTGTTCAGAATGAAGCTCATATTGTATTTCTAGCAAATAAATTAAAGGAATAATTTTAAAAGGAGTGTTAGCTCTAAAGTCAAGCTGTAAGCCCTGCTGTGATCATTTTGTTCTCTTGGTACTTGGAGGGTTAAAGGAGAGGGTGGATGTGCTGTCTGAAGTGTGCACAACTTGTAGGAAAAACTGCCTTGGGCATTGCCAACCAAACTGACTAATTGAATTCTTTTTTTGTGCTGTAGAAAATAACAGTACGAATACAGAAGAAACATCAAAGGGATAGCTGACCATGAAATGCTAATATAAATTCTTCTCCGCGTTCCTTGGCATTCACAACCTTCTGATTTTAACTTGCATATTCTCTAACGATATTCTTTAAACTGGTTTCGCTTAGAAAGTAATTTCTCTACAAAATCGCCAGTCCTCCCAAACAAAGGTGGGAGGGGTGCACGGGTTCCCTGTGGCGGGCCTGAGGGCGGGCTGAGGGACAGAACCTGGCACTGGGCAGGGCCTCAGCTGAGTGGCGGGACAAGAGGAGTGGAGATCTGACGATTCCCTGGCTTTTGGAAAAGTATTTAGCAATTTCCCCAAATAACGTCTTCAGTTATTAAACATTAGTTCACTTAAATGTAAATAATCGGTGCCAGTATGGCATTATAAGCAAGATTCCTGTGACAAAGAAGGCCCCTGGGGAGGGGGCTTATGTTGTGTTGTGATAAACTTTATTATCCTTCTTAAAAGGATAACTAAAATAGGGAGATTGCTGTTTTGGAAGTTACAAGTGTTAAGCAAATAGGAATATAGTTTTTCAGGCCTATTTTAAATTGATTAATAGCAATATTGTGCAATGGCAAGGAGTTGTGTGGGAGGCCTTAAGGCAGTGAAACCCCTGAGTATCCCTGGAGCAATGCTCAGCATGGGCAATTCTGTGTCCTGTCCCATTCCTTGGTGTGACTTGGGCCTTCCAGAGCTAGAGCAGTTAAGTGACTTCTCCTAAGAGGTGGGACCACTGCTGTGCCTTGTGGAAGGTGTAGGCAATCAGGGCTTGAAGGAAAAGATGGACTGCACCAAACTGATTGAATGGATACGCTATATTTTGATATCTTTATCACTGTACTTGTCAAAATAGTCTCTGTTTACTCTTCTCATTCTTTATAATAACCCAGTTTGCTAGCGGTACGTCTGACACAGCTGTCTGCTCCCCACACAATTTGTAGAAGAGCTAACATTCTGCCTGATTTAAGCCTAGGCAATGCATCTCTCACTCTGCGCATCATTGAGTTTCTGACATGCTAAATTAATTATATTCAATTACTTTTTTTTCACTATCACGAATCTGTCCCTTCTGCCTTACACTGTATTGCTGCTAGTATTGAGCACAAGAGTTTAATGACTGTAAAGGGAAGAATAGATTCCTGAGGTTAACCATCCACAAGATAAATCAGGATTCTTAAGATTGTAAAGTAACCTTTTGGACATGACAAAACTCAAGAGATCATTTGTCTTTAAAGGTGCATGTATAAGAGATAGTTATCAGCATAAAGTATTCTTTTATTTCTTAACTGGAAATTTAAAATAATGTAGATCAATTGTTTTGTTTTATTTTACCACAGGATTGTACAGTGTATGAAACAGAAAATAAAATTCTTCATGTGGTAAGTAATCTAAGTATTCTGCTTTGGTATTCTCTATTCCTACCCCATCCACTACATGATTTTAAAAATAAAGCTACCGTAGGAAAATAGAGTTCCTTAATATTTGACAAAACAATTGATGAACTATGTCAGTGGCTAAAAGTTTAAGTTTTCATAAATAAGATCAAATAGATAAAAAGTTAAAATTTATTTTCAAGACCAGTGAGAGTGAGATATCAGCTTAAAATTCTGTGACCCCCTCAAACTGACTTAGTGCATGTTAGTTGTGCCTCCTAACAGCCAGTTTAATGACTGCCCCAGTGCTCTAGGTCTAAACACTCCAAAAGGTCTTTTTTTTTTTTACATCAATGTAAATAAATTGAGAGACTCTATCCCGAAAATATTAATAGCATATTTTTTCACAATATACTGTTTCCATTTTCTCTGAAGATTGGAGGCTTATGGAATATGGTGTCATTCACTTAAGAACTGTTCCTACCAAGCCTTTCTACTTTATCCTAAATTGGAAGTTTTTCAAATTGAAGGCTTAAGAACCAGCTTTATTCTGCTGTTACTTAACTTATGATTGTTTTAGCAAACAAGGACAGATACTCCCTTTCACTCTTACTTTCCCTGCAGTTCCCTGGAGTAATGCTCTTTGTTATCCCTACAGTTAATTACAAATATATAATTATTGTTAGATTGTTTCAGAAGCTTCATAGTACCGTGTACTATTACCAGTGTAAATACTCTTACTAGGATTGCTGGCATGGAATTACAGCAATGGTTCCATCAGACTGGTGCATTACTTGCTGCACTGATTGTCAGACTGAGCACTTTGTGCCTTCAGCACTCAAAAAATCTAACAACAAAATGGAATGGAAGAATCTGATACAAAGTTATTGATTAGATATTAGCCTTTAAGTTCAAATATTTTATATTGTCCTGGCACCTACACTGAAAACTTGTACTGTCACTGAGAAAGTTAAAACTGATGCTGAAAGGGAAATCTCCAGGGATTTACAAGTTCAGATAAGCTTTTTACAAACTCTGATCAAGTGCCTGCCTTTTTTTTTCTTCGCTTTATTTTTTCTTAAAGCCTTTTACACATGCCCTGCTTCCAGCAGGGATTAAAATTTATCATAAAACACTGATGTGCTGTTAAACTCGGGAAGCATGCAGTGACTTTTAGAAAAAAGCTGATTGTTGCAAACCTGATTCCAAAAAGAACTTCTAAAAGCACCTGAAATCTTCTGGGATTTGGAATGTGCATATATATATATATATATTTATTTATATACGAACACATCCATATATACACCTTTTAACCCATAACTCTAACTGTATATGACTTCTAAAAATAGATCTGTAGCAGGAATGTTACTTTTGACTTTTCTGTTCTGGTTGGAAGCCTGAAAAGAAAGAAGAGATGAGAGAAAAGTTTCCATTTTAAAGCATTCCATAGGCTCAGTAGGGAAAGTGTGATGAACATTGAAGAGCCTGGATCCCAAGGCAGTAAAACTTGTCTTATCCTGAGCAAAATTGCCTGAAGGTGCCTGATCCAGAGCATCCGGGCTCTGGGAATCAACCTGTTTATCATCATAACTCTGAGAAAAATCACCATCGTTCACACAAGTATTTTAAAAAATAATAATTACTTCAAGGATACTGAGTTCAAGAATAAGCTTTGTAAATTGTTTTGGTATTTTATGGTAATTTTATCTCTAAAAATAAAATAAAATTAAAGAAAATAGTGAAGAAAAATAATTGTGATGCTGTACAGTATAATTTTACATTTGTAAGAGAGAGAATCTATTAATCAGACACCTCGTGGTGTTTTGTTTTATTTCTAAAAGGTATTAAGAAAGACAGACTTGGAATTAAAGATAGACCTATAAAATTAAGATCCATGATTGACTTTCTTCTTTGGTTACTGAGAGATTCACTGAGGTTTAGCTTTGTTTGGAAGAGCTCCAGAGTAGGCGTGTGCTCAGATGATGTGATTGCAGGTCCAGAGTGGCCATTCCCTCACTGGCCATATGACTGGACTGTGTCTGTTCTCCTGCTCAGGTATTATGGGAAAAGAGAAATTATGGAGGAGTGATCTTCAGGATCACTTAAACCACCCATCTGAGAGTCAGGTTTCTTTGGGTTTGTATATCTGTTTAGCAAAGGATGGTTATCAGGGCTGCATCAGTTCTCTAGACTAATATTGTATATGTATGATATAAAAAATTACGACCCTCTAGTTATTACCTTATATACATTCTACAGACCCAGCAGTGGCTGTCATACAAAATATAACTTTTGTCACGTATTTGTTTGTATAACTTGTTAAAGACTTAGTGGTTTCCTAGAGATTCTGTTCCTGTCATGGCCCATTGACAGAAATGTAATAAGTGGTTTTAGGTGTTAGATGGCCTGTTATATTGTACATAGAGTAGCTCTGCAGCAGATACTTCTTGAAGAACTTGAATCTTGAGATTTTCTTATATGAGGTAGTATTGCACCATCTGGGGAGTGTCCACTTTGCTTGCCTGTGGGTTTGGAACTAGTACACAAGACTTCCATCCTTTCTATTTTTTTAATGCCAAAAATACTTTAGGATATGTGAATGTATCATCTCATAATGATAGTGCCATATTAAACATTGCTTCCTGACCCTCTGCTCTTATTCATAAATTCTGCTCAGTGGCTCCCATTTATGCTAGCTCAGCCTTCACATTATTTACAACTGATGTCAAGCCTCTCTTGTATCTGCTGAACTACTTTTACAGCAAAATGATATTTTTAATTATTCTAATATAATTTTCTGGTGCTAAAATCCTACATTGATTTTAATTAGCTTTCTGAGTCATGGGGAAATCTTAAAGATACATAAGACTGTCATGGTTTAGCCTCAGCTGCCAGCAAAGAACCAGCAAAGAACTCACCCACTGGACCGGGACAGAGCCTGGGGAGAATTAACCCTATCCCCCCAGAACCAGGACAATGGCTAAATTTGATTGAAAACTTGTTTGCTGTTTATTTTGCCCCAAGGTTTATTTATTAAAAAAGTATTTCATGTGACCACTGTAATGTTAAAATATTACACAGAAAGTATTGTCTCTGGGATTTACTCTGCATCTAATCTGTACATATGGTCTTAAATGTTAAAGCATCAAAGAGGACCTCAGTTCTAAATCACAGTAATATTTTGATATGACAATAATTCAAAAGCTGGATGAAAGCATACACTCATAGTCAGGGTCAACCATCAGTTCATATATAGAGTAACAGTACAATACATTTTTTGAGCAAGCCAGTTCTTTTATCTGGTGGGAGAAGACAGAGCCCAAGGTTTTGTTTATGGGCTCTAGCCCAAAGCTGAAGCTGCTAGAAATATTTCTGCTAATGCTGACCTTTGGATGCAGTCATGCATACCTGAATGGGATGCTCTGCATCTTGCAGCTGACAGAAAATACAAATGCCACATCCAGTACTCCAGAGCTGTACTTGGATTTCCAGATGAGTAACTATACAGTGAATGAAAATATAACCTATAAATTCTGTTACTTAATTTATTCATTGTGACAATTTTATTTGTTTAACTTATATGTATCCAATGGGATATTAGAAATCGTTATGCTTTCTCAAATGCCTGAAATAAAATTTGCCTTAAGGGATTTCACTAGAATTTGCTATAATTAGGGAAAATGACAGTATAGTCCCCAAAGGAAAATAGATACACACAACACAACTTTGACCAGAAGACCATTCTGAAATTCATCTAAATGAATGCTTTCAGATTAGGTTCACATATTTTTATCCATAGGCTTATTAAAAGAACGCTGTAAGCAACAGATGCAAACTTGTGAATAAATCTTCACATATGAAGATTCTCTGAGAGTACAGATCAGCTCCTTTCTGATCCATAGACCTACTTTAATGGATAGGTTTAATCTGTCAGTATCACCGTTACCACCTATGCAGGGGGGTTCCTACTTTGAAGGTGTTCATGTGGATTGACATTAAAATTTTGAGATCTTTAGCTGGAAGGCAGGATTATGTAAAATTATTGCATAGTTCTTGTGATCTAGAGAATCAGTTAAAGGGTGTGTTCAATGATGCATAAGAATTTTACTTCAGGAAATGTATAAAGTTAAGGCACTTTTCTGACAGTGTAATTTTTAACAAAGGAAAGATTTTCTAAATTGTATAATGCAAAATTCACCTAATTATCACTGTTGGTTGTGTTGCTCTTGTTATTTGGTAGCTAAAATATATTATTAAGGTGTGCATAAGGCATTTATTTTTAACATTTTTCACCCAAGTTCCATTGTATTTATGATGATACATTATAATAATAGATCAAGTTCATCAGAATTCATTTTGTTGTTGTTTTTTTTTTAAAGCGCATATAGTCAGAGTGGAGAAAATATCTTAGTTATATGGATGTTATCAGTGCACAGTGAAATCTGTTGATCAGAGGAACTGCACATGCATGTACATTTTCTTGACATTTATGGATATTTTCTGTTTCTTTAACCTCTTGTTCTTGACTTCCATGTACCTGTAGTTTTTACAATGCTCTATCTGTTTATTCTCAGGTAGTTCTCAGAACTTCTTCACTAGTAGTTTCAGTTTAATACGAGGAATTATATTGACTTGTTTTTCTTCGTAGTGTAAAACCTTGTCTGGGATTTGTGACCACATCATTTCGCTCTCATCTGATTCTCTGGTGTCACAGTCAGCACATCTTGAGGTAGTTCATCTCACCAGCATTATGCCCAGTGAGGGTTTGGTAAGTAGCAAAGCAGTATAAGGTTTAACCTTTAGAATACAGAATACAAGCCTCAGTTCCTTAGGGTGATTTCTTTTTTTTAATTTGTCAAGAAATCAAAATGTGTTCTCATGCAGTGTTCTACTATTTCTTTTTTTGGTAAGTGGAATCAGGTTTCTGAAAGTAGTTTAATTAACATCTATATAAATAAAGGGATTGTAGTTTTCTAAAAAAATTAAAACCTGTTTTACCTGGAGCCTCATGTGCAATTGGTAACTATATGAACAACTAAAGAAAAGTTATAGTCCTTTGATAACCATATTGCAGTTTTTGCAATGTACCAAAGTAATCCCCCCAATACATACATAGACAAATAAAATTAACTAAATATCATTTGTTAATGTGCTTTGAAAATGATGAGTGGAAGGTATGTTTCTTGGGCTTCTTCCTAATGATTCAGTTGAAATAAAGCTTCCAGAAGTACCATCTGAGAAACAAAATAAATCCCTTATATTCATAAGTTGCTACTCCCAGAGCAGACTAGTTAGGTGGCTTCTGAACATCCCAGCTGCTCTGCGTAACTAATGGGTCACACCATTAACATTTTCTGCAGATGTGATAGTTTAATAATTATTTGGCTACCACTTTTAATGTACTGTTACATATTTTGGACAAAGTATTTTTGTGAAGTTTAGGAGTCAGTGGGTAGAGATTTCTGCCTCCCCTCCTTAGTCCTCTACTTTACAACCATTCTGGTATTTGTAGGCTGTGGGGGGGTAGGGACTGTGCTTGGGAACCTGTGATACTAAAACGAGCAAGAGAGAAAGGTAGCACTGCAGGCACTGGGATGTTCTGCACATTCTCAAGACACAGGCTACTTTTCCCAGTATGATCTCTTATACTGTCTTCAACTGCCTTCTCTGGATTTTTTGTATTTATTTTTTTCCTACAAGAGGAGGAATCCAGGAATGTTCCTGAGGAGGAAAAAAAGCAGAAGTGTGTAGAGAAATTGGTAGCCCTGAGACTTATCTGCAGAAGAATCCAGATCTGACATTAAAATACATTTGAGTGTCATTGTACACATTGTGGCATGTTTCTTGTTTGTAATTCAGTGTGATACACAGATTTATTTTAAATTTGTTAGTTGAGATGTTTCGTATTATTTCAGTGTCTTCCTCTTTGTTCTAACATTGAATATCAATGAACACCATGTGCAAATCCAGTCAAAGTTACAAGAGCATAATTATTTTGAGGTATGCATATTAATTTGAGAAAGATGTGTTTTAATAACATGACGGGGTTTTCTGTGATGACATAAGTTTACTTTATTCTTACACTGATTTAGTCAGCAAAGAGCAGTACGACAGTGTAAAACATTTAATTTTAATTCTGTGGCATCACAGATGCTTAACCCAGTATGGAATCCAGAAGACAGATACCATTTGCTTGCTTTGCTGCTGCATCCCAGCCTGATTCCCAGCCTGAGTTAGTGCAGAGATACCCAGGAAATAGCAGCTCATTATATTTTACAGCTTCTGTAGTATATATGGTGCAAAACTGCTGGGCCTTTCGACTGGTATTAAGACTACTGCATCCTGCATGCTAGCAGCCTGGATCTCTGCATAGCTTTCCTTTCTATCCAGAAATGTAATGTATTTCTGCTGCTCTACTTAGAAGAAAGTTCATGATCTGCAGGATAGGATGTATTTTCCTTGGAGATGATGGAGCATATCAAGCAGGGCTGGGCATTGCTCTTGTTTTCAGTGATAGCTCTAGATGGAGGACAGGTGTGTAGGCTGGTGGAGGATAGTAAGAGTGTAGCCTGCTTCAAAAATGGCATATCCTACAGTGAGCAGCAAATTTAATGGTGTGCAGTATTAAGCAGGTGTCCTTCAGGGTATGAATGGCATCCTTTCTAAGCAACGTGTCATAAGGGGCAGAGTATTATTTAAACCTTTAAGGCGTGAGTGACCAAGATGAGAGTTGTTTTGGCCTGTCATATGGTCCATACTTCCCTCTGGACCACCCTCTCTTCTAAAAGAACATCGAGGAGATGGGGCCTGTGCTGGAATAATACTGTAGACTGGACTCTCTCACTGGGTGGAAAAACCATCATGTAGTCCCCCCTCCATAGGGCACCCATAAATTTACAGCCAACAAAACTGCAGTAAGTGGGCATTGATGACAAAGGACATGAGACAAATACTGCAATCAAAATTGCCTGTCAATTTATTCTTTTTTTTTTTTTCAGATGAATTGAATGAATTTTCTGTGCCTAATTGTGAAGGCGCTATAACATGTTACATTGGAAAGTTCCTTATAATCAATTTTGCTGACACTGTGTTCCGTTTAGAGAAAAAAAAAGAAAAAGGACTATAAAATGGGAATAAAAGAAAAATCATGTGAAAACGAAAAGAAAACATTAATCAGAATCAAATATAGAACAGAGTAATGAATTACAAATGGCTTTCTCATGATTGTATAGCAGTTTTTTTCCACAGGATCTCTGCTCCATTCAAGAGAAAAATGAGCGCTATTCACTGAATGGAAAGTATTCAGAGTTCCATTTTTATCCTTATCATTCAGTGCAGGGGTTGAGGTCTTATTTACAACAGTTCAGTTTAGCTGTGCATTCCCTTGAGTTACTAATTTCATGGTGAGGGTTTTTTTTATATGGTCTCACTGAGTGCTTCACAGATGCCAATTAATTCATCCTCACAACACACTTGTAAAAATTATATCATAATTTCAGTTTTATAGATAGGAATCTAATGCACAGAGCAATTTGTGTCAAAATCACCAAAAATCTATTTTTCAGGAGAAGCTTACCATATAATTTTTCAGAACACTTGTTACTTCTATAGCATAAATTTGAAATATAGTCTCTCTTGGTTTTAAGTGTGGCTAAGGTTTTCAGAGCTACTGAGAACTGTACCCTCAGCTTCATACAGGGTTGGCATCTAGAAAATGAACAGTTATTTGCCACTGCTGAAAAATGTGTTGTAAACTACTTACTCAGATTTATATGGGAATTCAGTTACCTTGAATGATATTCAGTTGATTTAATTATGAGTCTTTCGTTATTTTCAAAACTCTGTTTGCGAAACTGCTTTTATTCTATGCCTTTTAATTTCTTGAACAAATAAACCAGAAATCCTATAGACATTGCCTAAGCTTACACATAAGCTGAATTAATATCTGGGTCCAAGTCCATACAGTTATTACATGGAGTCTGAACTCCTGCAGGGCCATGTCTGTGTGTTTGTTGAAATAAATTCTGGATCATAAAGTGTTTTCACAAAGGGACCATATGTCATTTGAATATGTACCTTCAGTTCCAGCATTTTCTAACTTTCTGTCCATGCTTTTATAAGCTTAATCACCATCTTTTTCTTTTTTCCCCACCTCCCTAAAGTATCTTCTTTCTTGGTCTGCTTTATTAAAAGGATACTCTTATACCGTGCATTTCCCAGAACACTCTCTCTGGCAGTTTCACGACAGTTTGCTGTACAAAAGAATTTGCATTGGGAAGCACAAGTTTTGGGTTCTGTTCCAAGTTCTGATGATTGTGTTTGCATCCTGATCTCTCCAGGCATTTTCTGGCCTCCAGAAACATACTGGTTGTTTTCCTTCTCTCTCCATTCCTTCCCAAGCTGTACCAGTTGCATTTACCAGTCGCTTCCTCCTTTCCCCTATTTAGTCATTTTCAGTGGCAAATACTAAAACACCCTTCATATGTTTTTCCATTTCATTCTAAAGTAACTTTAAAGATCATAAAACACTTTTTCTCCTGAATTTTAATACTGGGTATATTATTAACCATTTACATCTGAAGTGTACTGTGTGATCAGCCTGAATAAGATGTCTGGAAGGCAAAGCTTTGTTTTAAACTACCAATTTCACAAACTTGAAATAAACTGTACTAATTAGGCTGTGAGAACCACTGTCAGTTCTGACCACAGGGACAGAAAGAGAACATGCATACCTACGTTTTTACAAAATAGAATAACTTCATGATTTAGGAAAATTCTCTTCCTTGGCTTTTAGTTTTTCAAAGCTTTGAGTTATTTATATTGTCAATTGTAGCATGACAAAGGAAATTGGATCATTTTTATACTTGCAAATGCTTTTTACAAATTACTTTTCTTTCTGCTTAGAAAAAGATAGGTCTCCAGTTCATTGCATGATAAACTTCCTTTTGAAGTTACAGTAACTTGCGGTAAATGAAACTACAGCGTTATTTTAATTTTTAGGCACGGTGCATAGCTTCTCAATACAAGGCAAGATTTTTGATATTTGAAAAATCTACTCCCCTGGAATCTGTCATGTTTCAAAAGTCTGTAAACAAAGTTCTGCATTTAGGAGTCCCAGAATTTCTGTTTAGTGATTAGACAAAGCTGGTGCAGCAGCACCCACTTTAAATGTCTTGGCTTGATGGACGCAGCATAAGCAGTAGCCTCTTGGGATAAGAGTTTGTGTTCCTGTTTGCAGGGAAAGAGGTGTAGCTCCCAAGCTTCCTACTAAGCCTTTGAGGTGAAAGGCTCTGTGAGCCTTACTCTTAAGTAGCTCAGACTAAGTCCAGAGCCAGCTTTGGAGCAGTTTTACTGTCAGATAAACAAAGGCAGGCTAAGGGAACCAGTGTTTTACTTGAGATGATAGAAAGGGACTGTCCATAAAATGGGAGTGTGAAGGGTTTTTTGAGGTTTGGGTTTTTTTTCCTTGTACTACTCATGCATGATTAGGGACCGTAAGATTTTTTTTTTTATATATATATCCAGTATTATTTTGGACTAAAGGTTTGTTTTTTTAATCTTCTGAATTTGATGTGCTGTACATACATTTAAAGATATTTGCGTGTAACAGGCAACTTTAATCTTCTTTGATGAGATTAATGATTACTCTTAAGCAGCTGATTCTGAACAGACAAGCTGTTGGGTTTTTATTGTTTATTTTTGTATCTTCTGATATCTGAGGAATGTTTTGCTTGTGGAATGCAGTATCACTTTTATTCCTCTTTCACTTTTTTGTTGGCATTGTTTTCTGTTGTGTCTGAGCTTCCTACTGCTGATAAAAAGAGTGTTATCGGTCACACTTCAATTAACATATACACTGCTTATATGCACAGCTTTGTTAATTTTTCTGCAGAGGGAACTTTTCCTGTTTCATTTAAGAACCTAATGCCAGCTGTGTATCACTGGAGAAAAATATCAAACACACAAAACCAAACAGACAAGCTGTCAGATGCAAAGGCCCTTCTTTATTAATGATTATTCATCTATCTAATATACAGATACCCTTTCAAATAGTACTTCTCTTCATGACAGATTTGCAATTTAAAGTGATGGAAGCCAATCTTTTCAATTTTTACAAGAAAGGAAGTGCAAGAGAATACAAGAAGAAAAAGTAGAATATGAAGGCAGTTTTTTTGTGGAAATACACGTAGCTGTCATAAAACTTTTCGTGTGTTAATTTAATTATTTCACATTATTTTAAAAGGCCTACAAAAACTTGATGGAGTTTCATCATGCTTGATATAGAAAGGTTCTCATAGCCTACCTTTTTTGTTGTCTGTAGGTTTCTGTTTAGGTAGAATTTAATAAAAGGATTATAAGAAGAATAAACTCTCTTTTGACTATAAATACATAAAACTGTTACTATGCTATGTAGTAGCAAAGAAATTTTCTCTCTGCAAAGCCTCTGTCCAAATTTGACAGTTAAAACAAGTTTAAAGAACCATTTTAGATTTGGGGCAAAGGATCAAAGGGCGTACGAGTTCTCCGGTAGTTTATGGCATTACAGACCTGCATCTCCTCTATTGGTGCTTCACTGTGTTACAGAAGTAGAGCCAGCACTCTTCTCCAGCACTCTTCTTTCTCTGTAATCCATTAATTAACCTGGGAATAATTGTTGACACTTAAAAACACATTGTTGCCATAATATCCTGGCTAATTAACCAGATGACTGCAAGAAATTTTTCAAAGATATTCCGCTTATAACAGGAAAAACCATTTTCTGGGGAGTAGTCTCTTTAAAATGGGATTTAAAATAGCTGATTCCTCCTTTCAAAGGTCTGGTGTTAATTAAAAAACTTTAAGTCACCCTCTTATTAGGGGTGCAGTGTCAGAGTTACTCAGGAACAGTCAAGCTCTTCACATAATAGCCTGTGAAATATTTCTTTGTTCTGTAGCACATCTCGTATATTTGCATGATTTTTTGGAGCTTCATATCTGACTTATTACAGTTATTAAAGAGCAACTATTTACTTCTAACCCGCTGACTGTTGACTAGTCTGAGCCATCTTCACAGAGTGAATGAGAATACTCAACTCTTGCCCAGGGATAAAGGGGTATAGTTTATCATTCTTTTGTGCTCTGAGATCATTGGGGGAGTTCAAGAAGAAACTAGAATCAGAATAAAGACCCATTCTTGAAAAAAATGAGAGAAATAATTTTGAAAAGGGACTCCAGTGCAATTCTGCTTAAAAGGGCAGAAAATAGGTCAGTAAGAGGAAAGAAGATAAGGAATTGAGAAGGTCATGACTGATTTGGTTAGAAAGAACAGAATAGGATGTGATAGTGAAGGATATGGTAGGAAAGCCCTGGAACTTCTTAGACAAAGAGAGTGGATCTTTGTGAGCCAGAAGAGCAGGAAGAAAGGAAAAAGGTGGAGAGGGCAACAACAAAAAGTGGAAGGAAAGATATAGGAGAAACCTCTACAGAAGAACTCAGTTGCGTAGATGTAGATACCTGGTACCGATTTACATGCCCATATTTCAGTTGCCACTCCAGAAGGTTCTTTGCCATATATGCCAAAGCTGTGCATGTTTCTTGGTCACTTTGAAGTGAGACTAGAGGTGATGAGCATGGGCATAAGAAGCATGTGTTATAGAGACTGAATAGACAAGAAAACTTACTTCAGGGAGGTAGCCATTTGTATTGAGGAAGGACCAGAAGACAGAAGGAGGTGGGATACAACAGAAAATAAAAAAAAAAGCCACTTTGCTCTGAAAGTCTCCCAGCCTAGGATGGATTCCAGGATTTGGAATTTCCTTCGTTTATGCACTTTTTGTCTGTGAAACTCACTGACAAAACAGTCTTCTTATTTAACCTGATGTTTTTGTTATTTTACTTGGACAACTAATAGGGCTGAAATCTATGAAATAGCTTGCAAGCAGTTTGTGTAGAGAGTTCTAGGAGAATAATTAGATTGTAAGAGTATATCTTAATTTCCATCAAATTTTATAACAGAAGTTAGTAAGATCAAAATAGCAGATATGTGGATCCTCTTTTAATAAATTACTTTACAAGTTAATTAAAGATTATGTTTATGTAAAAAATACATTATTACGGAAGAATATGACTTCAATATACTGAATCAATGGAACTGCTTTAAGCCACAGGTAAAATAGAAAATAATTGTAAACAAAATAACTATTTCTAACAGTTCTAACAGAAGTGTTAGCAGTTGCCACACCAGGATCTATTTAGCTATTCTTATCTGGGCTTGGGAAAAAGAGGCTTGCTGCTTCAGTTCTTCAACTGCAGTGTTAAATCAGTATTTGCCTCAACTTATATTATCTGACAGAAAATTTTTCACAATGTATTTTTATTTTCTTTTAGGCTTATTAACCATTAAAAAATGCTTATATTAGCGGAAACAGAATGAAACAATGATGAACAAAAGGAAAGCCAGTAGTCCATTTAATTGAAAGCAAGGTCCACCTCTTTTGCCTAATTCAGCCTGTAAATTATTTTGTGCTTTTTCTAGGTTGAAAGAATTAACAGCTAAGTGACTGTTTTGCAGTTTTTTATATTTCATATATGCCAGAGTAGATGATTTTAATTTTTCACTGGAAATTTGATGAAAGTGATCCCCTCAAAGCCTTTTGTTCATATTCATAGACTACTTTGCATGTATTTATATATATATAAGCAATTTAAACTCGTGAAGAATTATGCTACACTATGCTAGTAATGCTTAAAATATGCTTGGAGGTTCTAGTCTTTCTTTTTACAAATCCTGGTTTTAAAAAGAAAAAGGAAGGGGGGGAAGCACATCAGTCACTAAAGTAGTGTTGGCACAGATTGTCCTTTAGGAACGACATTTTTTAAGTGTTAGTGTCTTCTCACATTGAAGGAGAAATTGTCCTTTAAAAATCTTCCTACCACGGAAGGCAGCTGAGAGCAGGATTGAAGCGTACACGCCGTGTGGCACGCTGCCCTCTCCGGTGCCAAGGAATAGGCAAGTGCTGACAGTCAGCACATCAAGGACAGGGGGATTAAGGAAAAATGTTTACAGGGTTGGAAGGAGTGATGTGAAGAAGCGAACGTATCTGGCCTCTAGAACAGATGACAGACTAAATAAAGCCATTTTCAGAAATGGTGTATGTTTTTCAGGGGGTTCTTTTTGAGAATACTTTCTATCTTGTTTTGAGTATTACACTAAAAACTTTGTCCTGTGTGGAAAATACTTTTGGAACTGTTATGTTATATCTAATAGATATGTAAAATATATGTATGTTGTATCTATTTAAAATACCTTACATTCTGGACTATATAAAATAAAAAATAAATATAACATTTTAAATGCTTTTAGATAGGGTGTAATCTTTCAAGGTTTTCAGTTAACACAGGTATGTCAGGGAAATACAGTGCTACTGTAATGGTCAACAACAAACAAGCTTTTTCATTATTTTTCTTGTGCAAAAACAAGGCTGAAAGCTCTATCTAGGATAATTTGAAGGCTATGAGTCATTCTCTGAAATTGTTTATTTTTATATATTTTGTTCTTAAAGTTTAATAGCTAAGATGAAAGAGCAGATAGCAAAATATAGAGTACTTCTTAGAGATTAGTCAGTTTTTATGTCTCTCAGATGGCATATGTTAAGAGATAAAATTGTAATTAGATTTTTTCCAAAAATACACATAGCTTAACAGGAGGCTAAGAACTTTACGAAAAAATATGTGATAAAATTTAGTGAAAAGTTTAGTGCTGTCTTCTGGTTCGGGCTTAAAAATCTTAGTCTTTTGGTTTGCTCAGTGGGGAATGCATCTTGTCAAAACAAGTAGAGTGTTAGAACTGTGATATTAATATTGATATTAAAAGTGTGGCTAGAAATGTGTTACTGAAGTCTACTATGTGTTAAAATAACAGACTTCTCTCATGGATGCAGCAACGTGTAATGTTCTGGCTAAAAGTTCACTGTGTAAATCCAACATAACACATTGGATTTAAATATCAATTTAAGATTTTTTAATGGAGACTCAACGTCCCATTCTCAGTGAGAACCTTCAGGGTTTTTCATGAATTAGTGCTGCTCTTTATGGCTTTCAGTTGGCAAAGAGAATGAGAATCTGATGTTTGTCAGTAACAGTTGAAGGTACTATAGAAACAAGAGAACAGCAAACACTAATAAAATTAAGCCAACTGTATAGAAGAAAATGGTGGAAGAACCCCCCCAAAACTTACTTCTTCCAGCTAATCACGTTTTATTAAAGTGATTCCAAGAAAGATGTAATTTGGACATCTTTGTTATTTACAAATAGCTTATAAAAGAAATAGCTTATAAAGCAATTTCATTTAAGAGAAAAAGTAATCATAGTGAGTAAAATCTAAAATGCAGTTTCCCGTGCAGCAGAGTAAAGTGTCCTCATCAGCTTTAGCCAGTCTTTGGTTTTAAGGTTTAAATAAGGTTAAAACTTGCTGAAGTGGAATTAGTTAATGTTAAGGTAGAATTCACATTTTCTCAGGATGAAAATCAAAACAAATCTTGGTAGAGCAGATTATTCAGGGCTTTATCCAGTCAAGGTTTGATCATCTCCAAGGCAGAGATTCCACCTCTTGACACCTTTTTCTAATCTTTTATCATCTTAACAGTAAAACTGGGGGGGGGAAATTAAATAATTAAAATAATCCTTTTTTTTTTTTTTTTAAATTGAGTTCCAACTTGTGTTCCTTGCTTCTTATGCTTTCACTGTGCACTTTCAAAAAGACTTTGGCTCCATCTCCTCTATACCTTGCAATTGAGGTATTTCTAGAGAGCAATATGATCTTACCTTTGTAGTACTTTTACCTTTTTTTCTGTGTGTGTTTTTGTGTAAACACCTAGCCTGAAGATCTTCGGTACTGTTCTGAAATTGTTTTCTGTGAACAAAATGCTATTTTTGTCACTGGAGGCTCTAAGCTTCCCTTTTGACAGTACAAGGTGATGCAGAATTATTGAAAAGATAATGAATCAGCAGTACAATGTACCAATTAGATTAATTAGATTTCAGAATTTGATGGATAACCATACTATATGGAGAGATACGAAGCTATGACCTTACTCCTGAGAGGCAAGAATACAAGCATTTGAGTCTCACTGACATTTAAGGCACACTGTGTGTGTGTGTGTGTACAGCAAGATAGATGCCTACTTAGGTTGTCTGGCTCTATCATGTCCATTGTCTTCTTGAACAGAATTCTTCCTGGACTAATAACAAAGCTCCTGTTAGTTCTCTAAGCTCATTTTTCTCTATAAATTGGCAATATGAGCCCTGGCTCATATATTCTCTGAGTTGGGGTAGGGTTTCATTTTTATTGATTCAGTAACTATCTAAATCTGGGGCATTTAAGTTTAAAGACTATTCCTGTTTGTGTTTTCAGTTTTGATACTTCTTTTATATCACTAGTAATAAAAAGAGGTCATGTTAAATATTTGAAATGCTGAAGGAGCTTTTATGCTGATGTTCAATGTCGAATTTGGTCCAAAAAAACCTTTGTTTGGAATAATAAAAAGCATTAAACGAGAAAACAATGCTGTTTATAATTGGTATTGATACATCTTTGTTTAACTCTAGATTTGCAAATGTTAACTGGCTGTGTTTCCTTCCAGTCTGTTGAAATGTTATGTCCTTAAACTGGAATAAACGTACAATTTTAATTATCATGCAACCATAATTTATTTGTTTACTACCAATATTAATTACCTTTCTTTCCTTTTTTCAGGGAATGTATATCAAATCAACATATGATGGACTACATGTAATTACAGGAACAACTGAAAATGTAAGTCCCTTTATTCTAAATTACTTTAGTCATGCATACACTTATTTTTGATATATCTGCAATGATGCATTTTGTAGTATGAAAACTTGCTTTAAATCAAGGCACTTTTTCTGAATACTTTTTTCTTTGTCGTTTCTGTATATATATCATATCACCTTTGTAAAAACTTGAAATCCATGAACCCTTGAAAATAGACATAGAGAAATATTGCTAATAATTAACAATATAAAGAAAGGAAAATCTTGCATTTCTGTCCTCAATGATTCTTCCAATACACCTTTCTAATAGCGTTCATGTATATGTTTTCTCTGGCACAAAAGTTTTTTTTCCTTTATATTAGGTGATTTTTTTCTCATGTAAGAGCATCATCATTAGTCTAAAATATTATTTGTTGTATTTAATTTTTAAACTCCAGTTAATTCTCTCAGAACATAGGACAGTTCAGGTTCATACTAAAAATAAGAAGTATTTTCCTGTCAACATAACAGTAGAAATAATATAACAGAAGGAAACAATCTACGGCAGGTGTTTATATTGACTGAAATAGTCACAAAATTGCAGTTACTGATAAGTGTTGTCATCTGAGCAGCCCTGAATATGTACAGTCAGTTTGCTTTTTGCAGTGAGTAAATATTGGCATACAATGGTGAACACTGTTTTGCTAAGAGTTCTTTGTTTTCTTCTTAGAATGAATGGCAATTTTTTTGTGATTTTTTGTTTGGGTTTTTTTGTGCTTGTTACCAAATAAATTTTAAAAGACTGTTAGACAAATTAGACTTTTGGAGGTGATGCCTGTCCTAGGTTTGACTCACAGAAAATTAATAGCTTCTCTATGTCTAAGCAATTCAGTAAAAAGATATTATAAAATAATTAATTTTAAAATACAATATCAGCAGTATGGGTGGATGTAAAAAAACGTGTAATGAGGAAAGATAACATAAAAAATTATATTTTATATCAGACAGATTATAGAATAATCTTTGATGAGCCAGAAAGTTTTCAAAGCTAGCAGTAATTACTGACAAGACTAGCACTAAGAAGAGAGAAATTGTGGTAAGGAGCAAATAGATTTTGGTACAGGAGCAGAAGGGGACAGATGACTTGACAATGTTAAGAAAAAAAAGTTAATTAACAATCCAAATGACTGTTGTGTGAAGATGTTCTTTTATTAAAATAACCATTCCTGAAAGAATTATATTAGGAGAAGGCAAGCACCATTGTATTTTCATATTTTCCATCATCTGTAGTAAAAAAACAGAAGAAACCCCCAAAAATGTATTCTCCTTTTCATTGTAGTCCCAGAAATGTTAGGCAAATCTGAACCAAAAGCACACAGAAATGCTGCCACACATAAATCAGGATGAGTGATGATAGAAACACCAAACAGTGTGACAAGAATAACAAAGCAGCTTCTAAATGTCCTTCTTGTTACTTAACTTGCAATTCATAATTATAAACTTGAAGAAAATAAATTGACTTCGACTGCTGCAATCTAATTACTATGACAACACTTCATAATCAGACCCATTTTTTCTGTTTGTCATAGAGAGTTTTAGTCACACTGTTTTCATTTGGCCTTGGATCTGTTGAACAGCGTATAGCTGGATAAATTACAAGTTTAGGTTTTATAAAGCTAATATTGACATTAAGTAATGCTGACACGCAAGGAACATAAAATTAGCACAGTGCAGCTATCCAAAGATGGGAATACTTGCTGGCCCACACCAGTGGTGTGCTGGCCCTTACGGACAGCCTTCATATGTGTTATTTTGTTCTGCTTGATTTCTGCATATCGAGTACTATTGAGTACTGCATCGTGCAGGTTTTGTCACTCAGTTTTTTACACAGTGAAAACCCGTGGAAAGCCCGATGATTTGTGTGTCACAATTTGTGAAGAAAATTCTAACACAAGTTAAACTTAAAATTAGTTTCCTTATATATATTAGTGCCATTGGCAGCATTTAGAAGACTAAAAATATCTGCACATGTATCTGGGGCCCTGAAACGTATGAACGATCCATCTTGATTATGTTGAGACAGATTTTGTTCATAGGTTGAATTACTCATGTTATAATTAATACATTTTTTACTGTAATTTTAATTCATTTTAGAAATCCAATGTAGTTTTTAGGGAAAATATTTAGCGATTAATAATTTAAATTCACAGGAGGAGTTGCTAAATTGCCAGCCACTAAAATACTTTTGATAAGACACCACATAAGTTTTTGTTGGTTTTTTTTTTGCTAAAATTGTAATCATATGCTAAAATAAAGCAGCTTCAAAGATCTTTAATTTCTGGCATTTCAGCAAATTGATTTTTCATTGCTTTTGAAGGGATAATTGACCTTAGAGCCAGTGTTTAATTTTAAAAGATAATAATTAGCTCAGCCTCATCGAAGTCAGGAAAGGAGCTAATAAGAGAAAGAGTGAGGCCTTTGCTTTTCCAGCTGATGTCAACTGAAGTTGAACATTATGAATGAATGGTGGTGTTTCAGTTTCCTGCTTTATCTTTCATTTACCTTTTGAAGTGATCACGTTCGTATCCCCATTGAACTCCAGAACTGTGAATTGGGAGAGCACTGTGTGAGTAGTGTCTGACTATTGTGAGCAGCGTCTGAATAGTGTGGGAAAAGTGTGTGACTTGTGTGAGCAGTGTGTGAGTACAGTGTGAGCAGTGTGGGAACAGCTTGTGAGCAGAGTGGTGTGAGCAGTATCATGCAATGTTTAGTGCTGTGCAAAAGAGTAGCCTGCTAAAATTATGCAAGTTTCCACTAAAAGGAGAAAATGACACAGGTGTGGTTCTTCACACCATCCTATAAAGTATGAGGTAAAATCCTATTTATTTTAGTGCAGAAGGAATCCGGTGACAGAAGTTGATATTTGGCTGTAATGACCAGGTAGTTTAGCTCAAGGGCTGGACTCCCCACTGCAGGAGACACACCAGCCTTTGCAAAAGAACAGAGATCAAACAGGTGAGGAGATGGAATGTAGCCTATGTTGGGGAGGCTGGGCAGAGCAGGGTTAGGAATGATAAGCAGAGCTGAAGGCAGAAGCTGTGCTTGTAATAACACCTAGAACACAGTTGGAATCACTGTCAAATATTGGCTAGATGCCTTATTGGCTTGGTTGTTCTTCCTGATTGAATAATTAATGATGTTGCCTACTATTCTCCAGCAGCTGTGTAGACTGCAGAATCTATTGATTAGTCAGCAGGTGCTGACTGTTGGAGAGGGATTTGACCTCCTCATAGATGAGTCTCTATGGCATTTTATTCAACAATAATTGCAGTCTTTTTCTTCCCAGTGGCTATTCAGGTTTTTGTACCTTTTCCTCTTGTCCTTGTTCCTGTTTTTAATCTCCATCCACAAGAGGGATGGAAATGGTGGGTGGGATTTGTGGTTGGTGAAGACTATCCAGCTGAAGAGCTCTTGCCTGTTTCCTGGAGGTTTTGATCTGTATGCAGTGAATTCATGAGTATAAGTTTCTACAAGTCACCTTTTGTTCAGTAAATCTTTTCTTCCTTTGCGTTTGACACCTGGCTCTTGTGTCATGGGTAATTCGCGTTGTAGGCTGGCTCCAAAAAACATCCAGGAACTAAACTAAGCTTTGATAACATAACCCATTTTCTACGAGGAACTTCTTAACAGCATTAGTGGTAAACCACTTCCTGTAGCTGCAAGTGGGGATTTTTTTGCCTTTCGTACCCGGCTGCTTACTTGGACTGTTACTTGAAGTGTATTTTGTTTTAAGTGTTTCTGCATTGTCTGAGGTGGGACAGTCTGTCCTGTCTTCTCTCCTACTACGTATCCAACAAATAGAGTAAACATTCGACCTTTTCCAAGTCTCCTGGCTGGTCTACTTCTTTAATAGCTAAATTCCACTGTGATTTATTTCTCAAGGTGGTGTCTTGGCTCTTTTGTTTTCTTGTTATTTTCTCTTGAATTCCAAGTTGGTGTACTCTGTCAGTAGAATGCTCTTGTAAGCTAGAGCACAGTGCAAGTAAGTTGCTGTGAACTCTCAATTTTCTACACCTGAGTATGACCGCTGATCTCCTGCATGGTTTATAGATTTGTCTTACAGACTAAAGATCTGGTTTCATTGAAGCATTTAAAAATAGTCTGCTAAATAGCAGTTGACCATGTTCAAGTGGCTTTTCAAAGGGTTTTAATCCATCTTAATGTGATAAGCAGCTACATTTAGAATAAGAGTTCGGTGATCCCAGAATTATGCGAGTGGTATATATGGAGTAATGCATGTATGTGTTTGTGTGTCTATGTCATAAAACCTTAGAATGGTTTGGGTTAGAAGGGACCTTAAAGATCATCCTGGCATGTGCAGGAACACCTTCCACTAGACCAGGTTGCTCGAAGCCACATCCTTGAACTCTTTGAGAGAGATAAATATATGAAATCTCCTGAAGAGCTACTTTGTCACTGACATTATCCATTTGTAAATCGACACTTTCTGTGTTCAAATGGTTAATCTAATACTGTCTTGGAAGTGCTTGAGCTGTAGTGTCTTCACAGAGTTTATTAGTGCACTTGAACAGTAAAACTGCTATGTAAAGGACTATGAGACCTGCTTTTCTGTTACATGCATGGTTGGCTCAGCCCTGTCCCTGACCATGCAGTGGGCTCAGTTATTTATTGACTTAACAGATTTGCTTCTATGTGATGGATATTCACTTGGTGAAGGTTGAGACTGCTCATACTCCCTGGGGAGGTAAAGAAGCTGGAATAGTTCAACCAGTCAAAAAGGCTGTTCATCACCAATGGAAGTGGGATTCTAGATTACTCCATGGAATTGCTGTCTGTAAGCAGGAAAAATGTAGTTCCTTACAAAAACAGTTTTTATAAATATGACAAGTTATTGTTATTTGATAACAACAATACTTATTTGGAGACGGCTTTCTTGCTTCCTTCAATATTTGTTGCTTTAATTCCTGCTCTTCTCTTCCTTCTCCTTCTCACACACAACCCCTGTGTGAAGTTAATTCTCTCTTGTCCTTAGTCTCCTGCTGACCAGTGTAAGAAGATCCATGCTGGTGATGAGGTGATCCAGGTCAACCATCAAACTGTGGTAAGTAGTTTAGAAATTCTGCTCTGCAAGCTTGGCCCATTCCCACTGCTAAAAAGGTAAAAGTTCTTCTTGGAAGGTAACTTTGCCAAACTAGATTATTATTTATGTCTTTTAAAACATCATAACCACTGCTTATGCTTAATAAGAAAAGGCACAACTTGAGTCAGTAACCAGCCCAGAAGGATTAAGCTAAATTCACATTTGCATAGCTGCTACTCAGCATCATACTCTTTCTATAAGGAGATCCCAGAATATTTCATTGAAATTCGTAGGCTTTTCATTATGGATACACCAGCTAATTTAACTTTTTCTCTTAAACAGAATACTACATTCTGTTTAATATGGGATTCAGATTAAAAATGCAGCAGTACCGTAACAGCTATATATGCTGAATCTGTTGGAGGGGGGAAAAAAAGATGATTAAAGTGTTGATGGAAATCTGTCGCATTTTGCCTTTGTGCATTCTGTTATGCAGATTAATTTTTAAACAGATGAGCAGCTTTATAAACTTAGTGAAACTATTAGCCTGTTTAAAATCATGTAAGCATGTATATGCAGAAGTATATGCCAAGCCTAAGGGATTGTAGGAAATGACTTGCATATGTTTAAACGTGCTTAGCATTGCATTTCTTTCACAGCTGTATGGTGTATTGTGGACTTAAGTATACAAAAACTACATGTTGTTTTATGTAGAAATACAGGAATAATATGTTTCTGCAGCATTTATGGAACTGTATCCTGACTTAAAACACCTGTGACTTCACTGAAGAATTAATACTTTATTTATTTATTAGATTATATTATTTGTAATTGAGGTCTAAAAGCCTATCAGAGTGCCTGTCTTAAAGCCCATCAGAGTCTCATCCATGGTTAAATGGTTCTGGTTTTCCTCCTATTTTGTGATGACTCAAGATGCTGCCTCCTAAATGATCTAAGTTCAAATATTGATAATTACTGAAAAAAATGCAGTCAGATTTTGTTCCAGTACTATCTTAAGTCATAGGGACTGTCCCATTTTAAAAAAATAAAACTGCATGTTGCAGCAGAATGGAAACAGTATTACTGGAACTACAGGTGAAAGGAATGCTTGCATTTATGACTTATTAGGCATGAGTAGCATTGTGACAATAGTGATGACAACTTCCTAAAGTGCTGATAGTTTAATGATTTAACTTTGCCTTGCTGAACCACATCTCCAAACACAGCAGAAGCAAGATTAAGAAATCTTTTTCTGTCACTTGTGTGAGATGGAAATATGAAAGTCTGCCTATTAAAGTATTATGATTAGAAAGCAAATATTTTCTCTTGAAAAGAATTATAACTTATTCATTTAGACTTTAAATGTTAATGCAGCATGCAGCTCTTATCTATATTAGAGAGGTTCTATGAGTTGTCATAGTTACAAGTTGAAATATGCATTAGACTGGTTTTCTCCATCAAACATACTCTTCAAGAGACAGACCTAATTTAATCTTTGCTCCCATAGGTGAAATCCTCTCATTCAACTACTCCAGAATTGGCTTTCTGGATAACAATTCTTTCCATGTCTGTTATTGCAACAGGCCAGAGGTGTTTGGTACTTGGAATCCCTTTCCAGCTAACGGCACAGTACCAACAGCTGAGTCGTAGCATAAAATACCTTTTCCTAGAAAAACCCCACTCTTAATTCTTCATTCTGAAGTTTATAAGCTAAGAAGAGAGATAAATGGCAAGCTATTTCTTTCAGAATTTTTTTCTTCCTTTGAAATGCTTGGGAAAGTCTTTCTTTGTCTTCACTATGACTTTGGAAAGTCAGACAGTAATATTGAGTGTTTGCACGTTTCAGAGGTATATGTCCAACCCTCTTCCCCTTGTGGATTGGAAGCTTTAATAATTTAAGAGCCCTTTAAGTCACTTCTATTATATATTGCTGCAAACTACACTTAGCTGTGTTCCTTCTTCACCCCAGTTATCACAAATTGTCATGATTGATATCATGCTTATAATTACCATTATTTCCATTAGTGGACTAGAATAATTCAAAGGCAACAGCTCATTAAATTTCCATGTAATCAATATTTTAATACTAGCAAGACCAGCTCATAAAATGAGGTGTGATCCATTTGAAATTAATAACTGGGAGGGGCAGCTGAGCAACCTTACAAAAGAAAGGCCTGTATATCTGTGATGGTCTTAAGGGTTTTCCAGAGCTGTAAACTGTTGCTCACCAAGTAGAGGAGCATAAATTTGTGCCTGCACAGAGTCCTTGCTAGAACCTCCTTCCTCATCCCAACCTTTGACTCCACAGCTTAGCAGAAGCAAGCGTTAGTAGAAGTAAAATTGTAAAAGAGAAAAATATAAAGCAGTTTGAAATTATACCTGGCCAAAGTGTGCTTGTTCAGCTGCTTTGTACTTCTCGTTTCTCTCACAATACTCTCTAGGCTTTTTTCTTGTCTGGTACTTGCTAGTGAAATTTCTACTGTTAGTTTGTTTTCTGCATTAAATACTTGCTTCTCTCTGCAAAAAAAATATTCAATATTTTATCCACTTATTTTAAGCCAAATGTCAGATATCCGTTCCCTCCAAAATAAAATTGCAGCAAAAGTTTGCATTGATTTATAACAAATTATGATGGCTTGCATTTTCCCATTACCTTTTCCTGTAGCTGAAAGTAGCAGAGTGTTTCATTTCTGTAATATATCAGAATATTCAATTTATTTCATATGAAGCCTTTAGCATTGCCCTGTGAAAAGGCAAATTATTACATTTAGTGTCCTAAATACTTCCTGGGTTGATAGAGAATTTTCAAGATAGTTAAAATATTATTTACAGTGTATGTATCTGGTGAAATCCATGGCCTCCGTGCTCTTGTTAGTTTTCCACAGAGACTCTACTTAAAGCTTTAAAAGCCTAGGTGATAAAAATATAGGTGTTAGTATTATTTCTCATTCCTACTTTAGCTGTTCAGTGGTAAGGGAGGTTCCATGCTTTCATAGAATATATACATAGGTTAAGTTATAATATGTAAAGATGCAGAAATACACTTTCTTCAGAGATTTGTATACTTCAGAAATTTTACATCCCACAGGTTTTATCTTTGTTGTCATAATGAAGACATTTTCTTAAGATTGAAGTTTCTGTAGCATTTTGGTAATCTATCAAATATGAATCCCATTCAACACAGTGTGTTTTGAAAGAATCTATTCTGAAGATGATTAGATATAGTCATTTTTTTATTGCCACTAGTGAAAAGAGTTTCCTAATTGGAGAAAGTATGTCTCTCTTTTAATAGATTCCAATCTTATAACTTAGTAGTGGTATCATTTAATCTGATTTTGACTGAACTAGGACAGTGTATTTTCTAGATAAATTCATATTTGCTCATTTCATAAGACTCTTTGAGGTTTAAAACTTTCATCGATGTTCCCACAACCTGTAATAAATTGTTCCGGTAGTTAATTATTCTCATTGCTGGGAGAAAAAGTCATGTTATTTGTAGTCAACATTTGTCTGGCACCAGCTTCCAGTCCTTTGATCTTGATATATTTTTATCTATCAGATTGGAGACAGGTTTCTCATTTAGGTGTTTTCAGGATGCAATCAAATTACCTTTTCACTTTTTTCTGATGAGGTAGATAATTTGAGCACTTCCAGTTTGTTATCCTAATGCATGACCCTCCTCAACAACCTCTTTAATTTCCCAACTTTAGTACTTTGCATATTTAACATTGAGTTACAGAGCTGTGAAGTGAAAGCATTCGTTCATGGGTAAGGCAGCAATCCTGTGTTAAAATAGTACAAATGAGACTACATGAATGTAGCCATGACCAACTAGCTGTTTACTCTTTTTAAAATGCTTCTCTAATTAATTCATATGTAGGCAGAAATGAAACGAAGAGGACACTTTTATTTGATTTTTTTCCTTTTAAAAACAAAACTGTAATGTCAATTTAAGCTTGACTCTCATCGGGAAGTCCAATTTAAGAGAATGATTATTATCTGTTTTGAAACTGGGAGAGGAGGAAGCTTTTAAACAGGTTTAAGAAGATGCAGACTTGGAAATATTGTGCTGTCCCTGCATTGGAGTGGAGTCAGCACAGATAACAGCATTTCTAATCCTGGACACATTTCTCTGGGGTTGTATAGTGATAGCAGAGGATTAAGTATGCTGACAATGTCAGTCCATTGAATTGCTGGATGTGTGGACTTAAGGATTTTGGGATTGATGTGGCTAGAATATTTTGGCTGTGTGTTTTCTAAACCAGTCTTATTACCTACAATTAATATGCTCATATAAAGCATTTTCTGTATTAAGAAATACCAGATATCTAGGAGGTCGTTATATTCGTGCTCTTGTTCATATTTTTCCTTTGAAACCAGTTATATAATGAATACATTAAATATATTAACAATACAAACCCACGTGTTTTACTTTACTTTTCAAATAACTTTTAAATGCAGCTATGAGATTTGGTTAGTTTAGCTTTTTTAAAAAGAAAAGAGTTGAGAAAATATCAAAGAAAAGCAGCTAACAAATTATATAATGAAACAATTGAAAGAGTTAGAAATAAAAGATTTACTATGTAGAATCTAGCCTAACCAAGGAACAATCTGTAATACAATTATAAAGATCAAAGAAAAAATAGTAATACTTTAGGCAAGAAATTAATTAAATCAGGCGATTCACCACTGGCTGTTAAGATCATTTAATCATCATCCAGTTTCCTTATTTGCTTTTCTGCTTGTCCTTGTTGCTTATTAGTTTTTAATAAAACGGAATAAGAAAATTTAAAATTTATACATTGTCAATTACTGCCACACCAACTCTTTATTGTTCCTTACAGTAACAACAGGCACTAGTTCTGAGAGTGCCTTGCAGACTTTTATTTCCTCTTACATAAAACCATACACAAGTGCTGAATATACCACTGTACATTTATTTTCTTGTAAAATTAGTAATTACACCGTAGGTTGTATGGATAGTGTGTCTTCTGCTGCTTAGTTGAAATAACAAATTTCATATTGTCTTTTTTTTTTTTAAGTTGTTTTATATATAGGATGATTCTTTAGTCAGAGAATTGGGACTATCATGCAGCAAAAATAGGGTAGAATTGAAATTAAGGCAGTCACTAGCCAAGAAACACATGTTTCTTTCAATTTTCCATAACAAGGATAGTATCAAACATACAGCAAAGAGAAGAAAATCAGTCATAACAAATATATATCCATATTCATGATGATATTCAAGGTTGGATAATTTAATGCCAAATTATCTGCGTCTTTCAATTGCAAGTCCCTGAGCAAGTATTTATAATGAATTGTGTGCTTCAGGATAACATCGTATGCTGGAGGAATGGGATAAGGCAAAACCTAAAGTCAATACTATGCAAGATTTTGTAGGTGATTTAGAGAGGAAAGGATAACTAAGGACATGAAGGAAAATGGCATGGTAAGTGAAATGCAGCATAAATTTATAAAAAATAAATTGTATTGGTATTCTACCTTTGACAGTTTTTCAAACAACAGAAGTATTGCAGATCCAAACAATATTGGTCTATCTGCCTGATCACCTGTAAAATATTTGATCTACTTCTGTATAGAAAAGTGTTGGATAAATGAGGGAAAACTGACTTTTCAGAAAGCTGAAAACTTTTTTTTTTTTTTTTTGAGCATTAGAATTTGAAGGTCATTTAACAGGACAGAGAGCAATAATAATGCTTTTAGGAATTCCTGCTGAAAGCTATATGTTACTCAGGAGCAACTGGCAAGACTCCAGAAGTCAGAATGTAGTAATTAAGCGCAAATCAACTGAGCTCCATAGAAGTGACGTGCCTGAAAAAGGCAAAAATGAACTTGGAATTAATAAGGAACAGGTTTCCAGGAGAAACAGAGTTGCCATTGTCTCAATATTGGTAATATCTTGTCTTAAATACTGTGCGATGTTCAGGTCATTTACAGTTATCAAAAGTGTGAAGATACATGTGAACACTAAAAAAAAATGCGATGTGTAAATAAGAAAATGTATCTACTGTCTCATATGAAGAGGATTTATATAAGGATTTCAATTCAGTTAACCCAGCCAGCTCGGGGTGAGACAGAATTCCTCTTTCTTAACAGACAGAGGCTGTAAAGACCAGAAAGATAAAGAACTCTTTAAGGTAAAAAACAATGTTGCACAAGAGCAAGCATCCATAAAACATCTGTAAGTAAGTCTGTGGTTTAAGAGATCTGCCTGAGATGGTGGTTGAAGAACTGATGAAAATGCTTATGTTAGAGTTGCCTGCAGCTTTGTAGAAGAGTAAACAAATGGCTGTTGCAGCCTAGAAGGACTCCTTCAGTTCTAACACCTTTGCTTTGCTGTGAAAGGTGTTTGTTCTGTTATCTCTAAATACCTATTTTTTAAAACTTACATAGTTGCATTTTCATACTTGATGAGGCGAATGCTTTGTAAATACCTGATCAGCAGCCTGATACCCTTTTGTATTGTTCATTGTTAAATCACAGACTTTTTCAAGATTACATACATTGTCATACTTTTCACAATTACATATGTTGTCAAGAGCTCTGGCACAATGAAATAATTTCAACACTAATTTATCAGTGTTAAGATACTTATTGAATGAATATAGTAAGTTTATTGAATTGTAAATTTGAGTCTTAATGAGAGCTGATTTTAGATGAAGGTAAATCTGTAAGTTTAGTGCCAGGTCACACCGCCTGTGTTTCAGCGCGTAGTGAAATACAAGCAGGGAAAGGAAAGAGAAAAACTGAAGGGGAGATGTCATGAGAATTACTTCTTTCTCTGAAGGATGTAATTCTGTTTGCAAACAAATTGCCACGTGTTACTTACTCTCAGGATTCTGCCTTTCCAAAAGTCATGTCTTCCAGTTGCCAATCTTGCAGCTTCTTGGGATCTTGCTGTATTTCTCCATTAGTTAATGAATATAACTATAAGATGATGGAGATAATGGGAGAGCATTTGTTTTTTCAATCACTAATTATTGCTAGCAATAGTTAGGATATTAAGAAGAGTGAATCAACTACAGGTGTAATGACAAGCTTCCCATTCAGTGACACAAAGTAGTCTTATGATCTTCCAATACACTCTTTTCTAATAATAATTTCTGATTTCTATGTTAATAAAAAAAAATTGCTTGATTAATTCCCTAAGCAGGCAAAGTGAATTATAGGCTTAAAATACGAAGGGGTGATAGCCTGTTTCCTTAACAAAAAGTTCAGTTGACACAAGCCACTTTTTTTTTTTTTTTTTCCTCTTAAATGCAAATATGAAGAGGGGTCATACTCTTGAGGTTCAAGTAAGTATCCAGATGGCTTTGCTTATGTGTTTGAAGAGCCTTGAGGGGAAACATCTGTCCTGGTTCACGTAAGGGTTACTGCAGTCAAAGCAGAATTACTTGTTTTCAGGTGGTATGCAATATAGTATGTTCTAAATATTTAGAAAATATTATTCTGTACAATTGATTTCCAGATCAAATGCCTAACAAGGTAGTTCTTAAATTCCTGTTTAGTTAACGCTCTGTCTCTCTCCATGCTAAGTAAAATGAAAGCTGGCATATGATACAGTGAGCAGAATATGCACAAGTCTCACAAACAAATTAAGGTGTAACCTACCTTCCTTCTGTGAGGTGCACTCTGTAATTTTGTATTTCTTAGAACATTTTCATTCTTCAGAGTCCAGATAGATTTTTAGGGTTTGCTAAGGCAGTGAAGGAACTGGGGAACCACATTTCTGCTTTAGCCCAAGAATTTTCAGGAAAAGCAGAGAAAAGAATATAGGTATTCTATCCACTATGCATTCATAGGTCCCCTGTCTAACCTGTGTCTTCTGACTTTGTGCCATAACAAGTCCGAATAATGTTTTGAAGAAATTGGCATGGAGCTGAGTAACTTGTGGTGGTTTTTGCTGCTGGGATCCTTTGATAGCTGCATCATGCTCAACAGTCCAGCTGTTTTTTCAGTTTCTTTTAACAGACAAATATATCATGCACCTAATGCCTGTGCAGTCATCCACAAATGCACCAGTTTGAATTTTCTTCAGTCTTTTTTTTTTTAAATGTGTAACATTAAGAATTTTTTGTATAGGTTTTTTTTTTTTTTTCCATACAGATTATTAGTGAGTTATCAGTGGCAAGGTAACCTTTATTTTATAAAAGGAGAAAAGGGGCTTGTGCAGTGTGAACAGAGTTTAGATTTATAAAAATGCCAAAGTCCTATTGCTGGTAGTATACATTCCGAATCCCATTCCTAAAAATCTGGATCTTCTAAATGAGAAGGAACAAAGTCACCATCGGAAGACTCTAAAGATCCTGAAGAACTAGAGAAGAAAGTAGTTTACTGTAGGTCAAGGAAAGTGAGTTACTTATGCAGTCCCAGATACAAAATTATCAGGCTTTAGGTATACAAAATTACTACAGCATTGTGGACATTTAAATTGTTACACTTTTGTGGTAAAGAAGTTTAGTATCGTAGGGATTAATATTTTTGGAACTATTATTTTTAAAGTTACTATATTTTGCAATTTCCACTAATTATCAGGCTTGTATTTTCTATGAGGAAACTAACAAATCCTTGAACATAAACAAGAGTATACATTTATTTTTTTTCCCCTAGAGTCCTTCTTTCCACACTGATGATGTACAAACCAATAAAAATTATTGATTAGAGTGATCCTAAGTGTAAACCACCAAAATCTTAAGCTTCTGCCTGCCTCTTATCACTTTCAGTGAGTTATTCTGCATTCTTCTAGGTTTCTTTTATATTTACCATCTAAATTAATTTATTTATTTTTTGCTAAAATTAAGGAGCAATGATTTTAAGCCAGTGTCAAAGTTTCTGTGACTCTAGTATTTTTACAGACTCTATGCATGTGACTGTGGTAGCAATTCTCATTACTGGCATCTGACTGTGGAGTTTTTTTCTTTGAGTTATGAAGTAAGGCAACAACAGGCGTGTGGCTTTCCACATTCTAGGTTTTATAGGACCAGCTTATAAAGAGATAAAAAATAGTGTACTGCATTTTGATATGCAAATAGGTTTCATAGAGTGCACAATGACTGTGCTGTGCAAAGATGACATAATGATGTCCTTCTGATATTGATTTGAATGTAATGGGTATCCTAATTGCTCCAATTTCACTTGTTCAGGAAAATAAGTGAAGTATTACATTATTCTTTTTTTCCTTCATTAGTCTAATTTTAATGCTTACTTTCAGTACTGAGTGAAATGTTATATAATCTGATTATCTGAATGTATATGATAAAAATCTTAAAGGAGCAAAATACCCTTTTTCCTGAACGCGTCTTAGCTAGAAGCTAGTAATTGCTATTAAAGAATAGCTTTAAGAATAAATGTCAAAATCTGTCTCAAGGACTGGTTTTCAACTAAGATTTTTAATCCACTTTAATGACTTCTATTTTTTCAAATATATTTTTAGTAATACCATTTATAATAACATGTCCAAATTCCTAAGAGCTTTTTATCATAGCCCAGTAGTAATGACTGCAGACTGTTCTCTAATAGATCCTGGCTTTTAATGGTTTTGTCATTAAGGATCTCATTGGAATAATTTATCATTAACTTAATTATTTATCATTCTTTTCTAAAAGGAGCTCATGGAACTCTAAAGATTTCAGCATTCTGAAAATTACGTCAATCTATAAAAATCAGAAATAGTACATTTTTAATTCTATGATTCAGTTAAAAAATATGGCCTCTGTCATTTTATAAACAAAGCACAAAGACAAGGGTTTGTTTGGAATGCAAGTTGACATATTTGCATTTGTTTGACTGTGGCCTGCATATCATTACTATCGCTTTCTGGTTTCCTGTGGCCAGTGCATTTTTAGAAAGTTTTCAATAGAACAGCAACGTTAAAAATGGAACAGAACTTCAAAAAGCTATTAAAATCCTTTTTGAGAATTACAACACATGCTGCAGTTCTTTCCAAATGCACTGTTCACCTTTGGGATCCCAGCTTCAGCCCACTATGGCGACAGGCTAGAACCTTACAGTTTATGTCTCAACTTCTCTTCAGCCTCCATAAGGGGTTTTTAATTGAAATCTCTTCAAGGTTGTCTTTATTATTTTCCTTCCACCTCCATGTGCAATCAGATATTATCTTCCTCTAAGAGGAAGTAATTATAAACTATACCTGATATAATATGGGGATATACGTAGATTGCTGTGATTCTGAACACCTGAATCTTTTTCTCTCTCTCTTTTTTATTTTTTTTTTAAATAGCATAATACACACTTTGGTCAGAAGAGCAATGAAAATTTTGAGTAAACTCTGACAGGTCAAAAAGCATAGCAAATATAGTGGCACTTAATGCTTGCATGTACTTGTTCAGTTCCTGCTCTTGTATTCCTTAAACTTTTCCTTCTTCTGTCTTCCCTTTAAGGCTGCTGCAGTTTGGCCTCACTGAGGTTGTGCCTGCAGAGAACTGCTGTAGGAGCACAGCATTGCCAAGTCCTGCTCAGTGCACAGCAGCTTGACACTAGGGCTTAAGACTTGTGGTAGTTATAACACTTATGACAGACTTTACTCTGGTCATTTATTGCTACTGTAAAAGTCTGCCGGATTTGGAATAGCAAATGGAGGGAACTGCTTAATACAGGCATTTTCCAAGGTGCTGGGGGCTCAGCTTTTCTGTGAAAGAAATTGACTTTTGAAAAAATATTTTGTGCAGTATTGTGTCCCTACTGCTTTGTTTGGGTAGATGGTAATCATTAAATTAAAACCTCATTTGCTTACCTGATGTTTTAAAAAAGGGCTCAATATTTAAAAGGGTAAGTAGAGAGTGTGTCCTACACCTATTCGCTTTCTTTGGGTGACAAATCTAGAAATCGTGTGTGAACAGAAGATGCAAGTAAGGCTAGGAAAATCCTCCAAAGTCTTCCCTATAAATAGTTACACAGGTGTTGCTGTGTCCCAGAGGTGAAGGGGAACCACTAACCTGATTGTCACTTGCGAGTGGATTCTCCCTCCAGTAATTCCTTATTTGAAACGGCTTGGGCCATTAATTTACCGTAATTAGAAGAGGCTTAACTGAAAAGAAAAATTACTGAAAAGAAAATGGATTCTGTTTTACCTCAAACCAGGACGTTAACTAAGAGTCTGATTTAGCTGAACCATTGTTCTGACACCAGTGAAAGAGATGAATTTCAAAATTTTTGCTGTTAAATCTAGCTATCTGGATGAGTTCACAAGCTTTAGAAATGAATGCTAGCAAATCCTATAGGCATTGCAACGTGTTTCTGTTTCTCAGTACTTATTTTATAAGTGTATTACATAGGATACATTTTTTGAGACTGTAATATTAAGACACTTCTTCAATAGTAGTATTACTCAGGTAACAGGGCAAACCAACTTTAATGATAATTCATGGTGAAATGATAAGTGGTAGGAATTTCTTATTTTATTCATGGTGAACAAGTAATACATCAGTTGCATATAGGAAGGGCAAAAGGATTGCTGAATGGAGCCAAATTTATTCTCTTATTCAAGCTAATATAATTCCACTGATTTCAGTGGTGTAACTTGAAAGAAGATTGATTGAGGTTTAGAAAAATTTGAATTTTTTTTCAATTTCCCTTTCAGTTCTGAATTTACATATCTGTAAATTAAATAAATAAAAATCCGATACCCTTTTTTGGTTTTTTTCTTATGTATCTGTGGAAATAAGAAATAGAAATTCAGCAGCACTTAAATGTTTAAGAAATGCAAGAAATTACTTTTATCATAAACATCTTTATATGCTGTGTTTTATATTATTATTCAATTTTAAAACTTCTTGAACCATTCGGTTTAATAGGGTAATGTAAACATTCATTTAAAAAAATCCCATAAAAATACATTTTCTGTTTTCATCTATAAATGGTTCATGGTAAATTAATACTTAAATAATCAAGAAGATTAAGAAATGTCTCTAAGTATCTTTCTGTGAGCGGCACATTTAAAATTCTTTCAGTACCCATGATTTTTTTTTTATGGTTATGTTTACCATACCATAATTACTCAGTTCTATCCAGGGACTGTACAGATAAATCTATAGATAGATAAAGCTCTTACATATGCTTCATATGTTGCTATAGCATAGTCTGTCTTCAGCAGTGAATGTTTCAACTAAGGATTCAGATGGAAATTATATCATGACTTCTAGTCCTCATCACTTCATTCAAAATGTACAGTGATCTCACAAATTCCTAAAAGGGAGACAGTGTTCACTTCTGCTTTATTTTGTTAAGAAATGTAGCAAAAGAAAAAACCAATCCAGCTTCAGCAGCGTTGTTTCAGTCCAACAGAAGTAATCAAGCACAGTTTATAAAAACTGCTTATGTTTGCAAAGAGTAGGCTGTAATAGACCTTTTCAGTTAATAGAAGACTTCCTTCACATTTGAAGTTAAACGGAAAGCTTTCAAAATTCAATTATGGAATTTTTCCTTAGGTTGGCTGGCAGTTAAAGAACCTAGTAAATGCATTGCGGGAAGACCCAAATGGAGTGATTTTAACCTTGAAAAAGCGTCCTCAGAATACCCTGGTTTCTGCTCCTGCCCTTCTGAAGAATGTGAGGTGGAAGCCTCTTGCGCTTCAGGTAAGAAGGCTGCTGCAATGCTGCAGATGGTAAATCCTTTATTCAATGGAAAACACTAGAATTTTATTTCCAGTGAAAGCAGCAGGAGCCTCTAAAAAGTCCCAGATTCCTCTGAAATAGTGTGCTAATTTGCTAAGTTTGTGTGGCAATACTCTAAGTGTCAATAAGATTGTTTTCCTCTCTCTCTCTTTTTTTTTTTTTTTTTTGTTGGGAGCCACAGGAATTCATGGAAGGAAAGAATATTCACAGATAGTATTACTGAAGATCAAGGCAGCCTAAGGTTCAGTAGCTTTCTTTGACCAGCAAAGGCAACGTTGTCCCCATTTCCATTATTTCACAGCCTGTCAAAACTACTTGATTGGAATAGAGTGTGTCAGACCATTTAAATTTCAGGACAAGTCTTCTGTTCTACATCTCATCAAGTTTGAGGGGTTTTTTGTAGCAACACTAATAGAACCACTGATATTTTCTGCATACTTATTCCTTGAAAACCTATTGATATGAAAAAAATTGATTGTGAACATCACGGCTGGTTCTTCCTACAACATCAAGATACACAGTAGAAACTGACTCACAGTAGAAAGGCTAAACTCAAAATGTCATTATTGAAGGAATGGGGTTTTTTTGAGTAAGTTAGTAACTGTTCATGTTTATCTTTTATATTGTGTAATGTTCTGTAATAAGCTCATTTAATGTGGAAGCTTCATAGAGTTGTTTTGTTTGGATCACATGATACATAAATGTGTTTTTGAATAATTTTTAAATTAACAAAAGAAAGAAAACCCTTCAAGCCTATCCAGGCAAAGTTCCTTCCTGCCTGGCACTGCCTGAATCTTTTATTCCTCAGAGTGCCTAAATCCTGCACAGGTGTTTCACTTAAGGAGTTTGTGTAATTCTTGCAGCTCAGGAGTGCTGATGGGTTTAGTGCCATCTTTCCTTTCTCTGGACTGCCTTGGGGGGAGAGGGAAGGGGTGTTGTGACACCCAGAGGAGATTCTGAACTCTTCACATTTTTCTGTTGTAAGGGTGCAGGAGTAATACTCTGCTCTAGTAAGATGATTGTGTATCTACTTGTGAACTTCATATGAAGCCCCCAGGGGCAGCAAAATGGAAATGGCATTTGCAACAGGTCTTTATAGATCCTCTCTTTATATTAGTACATTAAAGAATTATAGTTCACAAGCAGCGCTAGTTCTGGAAATTTTCTCCTTGTGAAAACAATATGTAATGTATACATGGCACTTTATTTTCCACAAAATATGCCATCCTTTGTCATGGTAACCAAATAAGTGAAAATGCACCAAACTATTATTGTGGAATTATCAATAGTTTCTATTTCTGTGATGTGTTCTCTCCTGAAGACCCAGAACACAAAAGGCCCAGAGGGTCAAAGGGTGCTTTAAGTGTCATCCTCACTGGGGTATGTTTCTTCTATATTATAGAGTAGTGCAGTGAGGGACTTAAGTACAAATATAAATCACTTCAGGAAATAATAAGAGCATTGCCAGTGTTGTCACTTAACAGTGTATTCTGATACTTTAGATCTTCCTAGCATCTTCAAGTCTTCTTTAGTCTTCATGCCACAGAGGCAAGCTCAAGTATTAGGACCTGGATACATTTCAGGATGCAGTTTTTGGGTTTGTCTGTTTTCTACAGTTCTCACCTGGATCTAGTATTATTTATTGTTGCCATTAATTACTTGGAACAAGCATGATTAAATTTCAAGATGATACTAAAGCTTGTGTTTCCTGGGCAGCTGACATAACAGCTTGATGCTGCTGGAAAGCAGTGATCTCACTTCCCTCTCCCTGCTCTTGGCTGCAGAATGTCCTTTGACTTTGGCATTTTTTAGACTCTCTAGATCCATTTAATTAGTTGAATTGGTAGGAAGGCTTCTGGTTTTGTTTATTTGTTTTTCTGGAGTTTTATAGCACTAATGGATTAAATTGGCTCCCATAGAACAGAAGCTATTGACAGACTTTCAAAAATAAGCAGAATACATTCAGTATAAACCGAAGGTTTTCTACTTAGACAAAAGTAACCAGGTGCATGAATGTAGGATATGGAATGACAACAATCTGTAGAAAAAGATCTTAGTTAAAATAGATCAAAACTGAAAAACACCTCAGCTGTCACAAAAAAAGGCTACTATATATGGAAGTGCTATATTTTTTGGCGTTGCATATATGGATCCACATATATTATTCTGCATGGCTACATATAAGTAACACACCATGAAAATAACACATGCAGAGCAATTCTTCCATCCTGACTTAGTGTTGGTAAAAAAGCAAAGCAAATGCAGTACATAATTGGGGAAGGAACAAAGGAAGTAGGATTTAAGAACTTGAAACTCAAAGACCAGCAATAACATTTGTGAACTCAGGTTGGTGCACAGCAGTAATTTTTAAAACAAATTTTTTCATGTTTTCTAATACTGTGTAAGACACTTATAAATATTAATGTTTTTTTCATAATAATTATGTTTAAAATTTTACCACATAATTTACTAATTATTAATAATATAGAATCTGTGCATCCTTTTAAAATTTATTTCTTGGTTTTGTAGTATTCCTTTGCTGTATATAGTTTCCCTTCATGCTTAATTAACAAAAGCAGAATGTTAACATATGCCAAGGTTCTATGCTACCTTTGTGAGACAACATGTCAGTCATACCATTTTCTTACTTTGTCTCTAGTTGGTATTAAATGATATTAGAAGACTATTTTTTTTTTAAACTCTGTGATTATCTTCCCACTCAATATAAAATGGTTCTTTCTTCTGCAATGGCAAATAATGCTCTGTTTTTTATAAAAGTGAGCACACTGGCAAGTGCATTCAAATAAATTTATTGTATTTTTTTCTATTTATTTGCAGAAATTTTCTAATTGGAAATTAGAAGTCCTTCCTGTAACAACTACTTGATTCAGAACTTTAAACTTTTTATTATTCAGCTTGAGATATAGAATCTGTCAGTTGGTGATAGCTGGAGTGGAGTAAAGCTTACATCAACAGGGACAATTTTATAATAATTTTTACCTATTAGAAAATAGATGTTATGCTCTGCAACTTTATAAGTATCTTCAGAATAATTCTAGCAAAGTAGCTCATTTCAGATATTGAAAAAACAGATTAACTTGGAGATATGTTGCTTTGTATGAAAGAAAAATTCTATAGCATTGTGAAAACAGATGCTTGTAGGAGGAAAATAGGAAAATAACAAGTTGATGTGGACCACTTCTCATTCACCACTTGAGTCGGAGTTCATGGATTGGGTACCGGACCCTGACAGAATTCTCAGATAAACTCTGAAATGATTTCCTGCCCATTTGCTTTACTGTCTCAGTGAGAAACATCTTGGGCAAGGGAAGACTTGTAACACCTCAGACAAAGAAAATGCAGCAAGAAATCTCTTAAGTGTCTTGTATAAGAGGATATGATGAATTTCCTTTTCATCTTAATGCCACTCATGCTTTTATTGGCTTTTGTCTTACTCATTGTATTCTCTTGCTCTGAGAGCAAATATTATTATTTACATATTAAAAAAGGTTTATATATCAAGTTTCAAAAGAGTAAAAATCCACAAGACTTGAAAACACATCACCACCATTCAACCGTATGGAGAGTTCTGGTTTTTTATTGTGAGTAGTGTTTGTGTTGTTGAATATTTCATTTTTTCTGAATAGCAGCTTGTCCAGCAATTAGTTATCTATATCACTGGCATGAATTAACTTGTTCTGACAAAAAACCACACTGTAGGAATTTATAGGGTGATACAGTTACAAAGCCCCATTTTCCCTTACCACAGGCAATCCATGTAGAAGAGTGACGCCTGTGTGTTTTCTGTGAATTCACCCATCAGGGGAATTCTGGGGATTGAGTTTATTCCTTCAAGGGAGAAAGCAGAGACTCAGTACCCCATCCTTAATCTTCATATCCCCTCAAAAGGTAAGGGATGTCCATGTTCAAGCCTCTTGTTGTTGCACCACTGGGCTTTACCAGCTTCCTGCATCTTGTCCTGC
>BJBW01006446.1:14838-41505 GCA_004320125.1 Scolopax mira | reverse complement strand
AAAACACACTCAGAATCATAACAGTGTATCTTCTTTCTGCAACAGTTTGGATTTTTCTCTTTAGCAAACAATTGTTTATTTCTGATGAGTGTTGAATTTACCATTTGTTTTTCTTTTTTATTCTGGTATTTCAGCATTGCTTAATCATGTTACTGATAATTAGCTATTCTCATTAAAAACTTTTTAACATACAGCAGATACCTTAAGTGTCACCTTTCAGAAGTCCTTTATAAACAAATGTGGGTTTTTGGGGAATTTTCCACCTTTACATGTATTTGCACACACTTTGGCAAACATTCATTTATTCACAGACATGGTTAGTATAATCATTTTAAGAAATTGTATTGGAATTAAACTATAAGAATTGACTCTGTTTAATTGATAGACCTGGTTAGTATGATATTTACTGTTGATTGAAATTACCTTTTTGGATTTGGCATAATACTAAAATATTACATTAAATACTCTTATTAAACAAACATTTTAATAATCTTAAGACCCCTGTGCTAGTTTCCAGATACCTAAACCATTGAAATTCTGTGCCTGATGTCACAGACATATCTGGAGCTCAGAGTGAAGGTATACACCTTTGCAAACTTCAGTCTGAGTTTCAGGTCATAGAAGAATTACATTTGCTGGAATTCCGAGAGTGATGATAGAGTAGAAGAAAGCAGGGGCTCTCTTCACTTCATAAAAGGATTCCAGGCCAGATGATTGTAGAAGGTTTCTTGTGAGCAATTAGTAGAATCACCCAATAATACAGTTTATTTGGACCAAGTGCATCCTTTGAGAAAGGGGTAGAAACAGGCCTTACAAAGACATAATGGCCAGCAAATTCTTGGAGAGCACTGAAGATACGTATTTCTCATAGAGAAGGTAGAGAACATAAGAAAAACTGAGAAGGGGAAAGCAAGAGACAGTTTACTTGAGAGCAATCATGATGCAGTATATTTAAATAAAAACTTACAACCTTTATATAGGGAAAGTGAACGTCAAGAGCACGCATTTCTGTAAACTCAGTGTATGAGCTCCTATAGTATGTTAATTGACAAGGCATGAAGAGCTGGTATTTGAGAGGGAGCACTCTTTGACCATTATTTTTCAAATGTATTTATTGTGAAATTGTGGGAGATGGATTAATTACTGTAAGGTTAGAAAACCAAGAAGTATAATGTTTGTCTCCAGAAAGGAGAAACACAACAGCTAGGGAATTATAAGTCAGTCAATATGCAGAAATGGTTTGTGAGCATTTAGAAGATAACAGATGAGTAAAAATAACAAGAATTTAGTATGAAGAAATCATTAAACAGGTTTACTGCTCTTAGGTGAGCAGTTAACTGACCTGGTAGATAGGAGAGAAGCTGTGTATCTTACTCTGATATTAATACCTTTTCTCATGGCATTCTCTTAAGTATGGCACAGAGAATTAAGAGCTTGGTGAGAACTGAGATTGAATGGGTGGGAAATTACTGGATAACCTTGCCTAACAAATAGCTGTTAATGGTTTACTATCAAACAAAGACATACAATTTAGTATTCAACAGAGAGGTGATACATGTGTTTTTCTTCCATGTTTTCCTGACAAGCTGAAGGATCTGCTTCCTAAATTTGCATATGGTGCTAAACCAGAAGGGCCTGCAAATGCAATGGAATTTTGGCTGTTAATGAAAAAATCTAGCTTAGAAAACTGGAAAAAATGTAATTAAATTAGAGAGGGAAAAAGTACAAAGTATTCTACTTTGAAATGAAGTTTTAAAGAATGTGGTAGTTGAATACTATGGCAATAATTCCAAATAATGTGGAAATTACAGTAAACAAAAAGCTGAATGTCATGTTGGAAGGAAATCATATACTTGTCTGAAAGACATAAATGAGAATATAAAACACAAGATAAGTGTACTAATGCTGAATAAAGCACAATCATTATTTCACTTATCTTGTGAATAATTATTTCAATCTCAGCTGGGTGCTGAGTACGCCTAGTATATGCTGGGTACACCTAGTCTAATCAGTTGAAGAAAGTACAGAGCACACTCCAGTTTATTGGTGTTTTAGGAAAAAAGACCTATAAGGGAAGAAGTAGGTTTTATTCCAAAATAAGAGGAAACAGATAGTATACAGAATGTAAAAATAAGTGAAAAGTTAATGAAAAGGAAAGTTCTCACTTTGTGATGGGTAGGACAAGAATTGAATTAAATTGAAGCAAAAAAGATTACATTGCTGTAAGGTTAGATTTTTAAAAATCTATCAGGAATAACATGTCTGTCACCCTCTTTGGTAACATATTTAGGAACAGACATATTAACTCTCCACGTCTTTTTTTTTCTATTGTTAACTTCCTTGACTAACCTGTAACCTTAACAACTGCTGACTATAAGCCCATTGAAAAGAAATTTTCCACAAGAGACTTGATAATTTATTTTCGGATTCTGAAGTGGAGTTTCTGCTTGTCTTTCTGTGATGGTGATAATTTATGATTTGACCCGCTGTAAACTATGTCCAGCTGCAGGTAAATTGGGAGATAATTAGAGTATCTTATATTTGGTCTCTTTAGTAACATGGCCACATCAAAACTGCAGAAAAAATGGAAGTATCCTAAATGTAGTGGTTGATACTGTGTATAAGATGGTAGGCTCTAATTTCCAACAGTATAAGAAAGTAATGAATGATTCTTGTGTCTGGCAGTCACTTCTTATCTATTTATATTGATAATATGAAAAAAACTGAAAACGTGAACAAAATGTAAGAAGCTTAACAATAAGAGTGGAATTTGGACCCCTACACAGACTGATATTCTCCCGAAAAAAAACCAAAAACTGCTATTTCTGCTATTTAGGATTGCTTTTACTTGTTGAATCACATAAAAATAATTTCAGTGTTTATCTCTTGAAGATAGAAAGCACTGTATTTAGAAAAATATTATAATTGGTCTTCATAGTTTTCGTCTAGTTCCTAGGTCACTGTGGTTTCCTTTCACCTGTAGTGAACTAGTTGTATCTATTTAAGCACAATTTTGTATATGAATGGGAATTTTTCATATAAATAAATAATCTAAACAATAATACTAAATAAATATTTTTTTTATTTCTTGAATATAAACACAGACTGTACCTTGGTTGAAAAATATTCTTTGTGTATATATCTTTGTATCCTGCACAGAATATTTGGTTGTAGTCCTTATAGCCATTCACTTGAGCTTCCCTGTGGAATTTAAGTTAAAAAAATGTTTAACTTTGTTTAAAAATTAAAAAAAGCAAAAAACCAAAAAGACCACCAGATTTATTCTTTTAATATTCATGATGCTCATATGTACTGCTTAGGTTAATTTATATTTCATTGCTAGTCACCATAGAACCTTTATTTGTATGACTGGAGTACAACCATCATGGCTATGGATTCAGTAAAAAATAAGAGGAAACGATAGACGTTTTCTTAACAGATCTAGATATTCTGTCCTTGTTAATAATAAATCTTCTGCTGAAACCAGCATTATGGTCATGAATACTTTCATTCTGAGTGAGTATTCCAGAGTTCTCCTATAAAGCTTTGTATTTATGGCATTTAATAGTGTATGGCCTTCCTCCCCATGTACTTGAATTTCTGCGTTGGTTAAAAATCATATTTTGATTCTGAATCTCAGATTTTTTCATCAGGTGGCTTTTAGATTAATTTCACTACTGCTCTTTTATCAGTTTATTTAATAACTAGTCTTGAATTCCATCAAGCATTAATTTATGCTTTTTTTTTTTTTAGCCTGTAATTCCGACCAGTCCAACAAGCAGCTCTACAACACCAACAAGTACAATGGGCATATCCTCAAAAATGGAGAACTCTGCACTCCAGGATGTTTTCATTCTGTCTCCTATGTCAGGACTCTATGGCCCCAGGTATTTATGTTGTAATGAACTTGAGGTTTTGAAAAATAAATTTTCACACTTTGATTTCACTAGATTAATAAAAACAAACAAAAAGCCCCACAATCAAACTAAATATTTAATAAAATTAAGAGCTAGAAATACATTAAGCAATGTATCATTATTTTGAGACATTTAAGTTTTAGTTAGCTACATACCAGTTGAACAAAACTTGGGCTTACTCCAAAACCAATAAGGTCTTTAAAAAAGTCTTTCATCACTTAGTTTTATTTCCTTTTATGTGACTGCTTGTATCTTACTCTAAAGCAGGCATTTCTGCAATGGAAAGCCTTGCCTTCTCATGTTACACTGATTCCTTATGCTCCCTTTCAAATACTAGAAAACTCCTGAATAACTTTTGTCTAACTAATATTATCTAACTAACTGTAAGACTAAGATTTGTCTTACAGTTAAAATGGAACCTAACAATGACTGAATTAATTTACATTTCTTGAATTGAATCACTTTTATGGAAGTTTTTCAATTATAGGACTCTTCATTTGTAGTGTTTGGGAGAGACATATCATAAGAAGGTTAATTTCTCCATAATCTTCTCGGTTCTTTCTAGAGATGAAATTGGAATAATGTCTTGTGATGACATCAGCAAATTTGGAAAACCTGGAATGAAAGGTTCTGAGTCTCCAAGCTATTTCTTGGAGCATGAAAGTGGGAAATACTACACCTTAGTTGAAGATGAAGGCCACCCTGTGAGCTCTGAGTACGAGAGAAGCAGAGCTACAGGAGTGCGGAGAAGAGAAAAAACACCTACTCATGGTAGGCTTGATTTCTTTAATATTTCTGAATGGATTGGATTTACAAATTGTGTTATTAACACTACAACACCCTGAAATCTTTCTTACATCATGACCTGTTGGCTGTGAATAGTAGGCAAAGGTCTGTGTGAAAGAATAATGAGTACAATTACAAGCTAACACTGAGGTTCAGGACTAAGTTATTTATTCTGAGTGCACACTTAAAATTTTTAATGAGCCTTAACTTCATGTTATTTGGATAGTTAGCATCTGGTTTTGACTCAATTTCAGTCCAAGCTCTTGGAGGTTATTTTAGTTACAGTGTTCTGGACTGTTCACTGGAGAGCCTGAAAAGGCTTACTTGTGGTGTAAAACTATCTATAAGATATAAGGCCCTCCAAAATTCAGTGCTGTATTAAATGGATATAATTACATGGGTATTATCCTGCAAGACATTGTTAATACAAGAAATATATTTCAAAATCTTAGAATGGAGACTGATTAACACTGATTAACTAATGGGTTTATATAGAAATTTCATGTGAGTGTAGATCCATATGGATGTACACGCACACAAACATACAGTGCTTGTATATGAGTTTATTTGTCTATATAAAAGGTATTGCTGAAAATTAATTAATTTTTTTATTGCTTATCTGTTAAAACTGATTTTGGTTAAAACTGTTTGGTGTTTGTTGAATTTTAGAATAATACTTACAAAATACAGCAGTGTATCTTCATATATTTGCAGTGGTTTTATTTTCAAGAGAGTAAGTTATTTTTGTAGTTGACAGACTTAAAATATTTCTTTTAAAAACTGAAAATGTCATTATTTCTGAGGCTCAGAGAAAACAATGACTCCTCCTGATTATTACATTCTGTAGGGGTAGGTTCTACCTTTTTATATTTATATACATGTGATACTGTTAATCAGTACTTCATTCACCCACTCTGAGACGAAGTTGGGGTTTTTTTTTTTACTTTCTCTCATTTTGTTAAAAAGTTTCCTAAATGTTTTTGTCCTTGATATCTAGGAAAGGGAAAACCTCTCACAGTAGTAGTAAGTAAAAATGTCTCTGTGAAGAACAGAGGGTAATAAAAACACGCTGCAGTTCAATGGAGATAATATCAAAGGCAGTTATAGTAGAAGGTCCAATAACAGCTGAAATGGAACACGGGGAAAAAAAAGAAAAATCTTTTAGCACCCACTCACTGATTGTGCTGGTCTGCCATCGAACTGGCTACTCTGGTGCATAATTTGATACCATCAATGTTATTAAATGTAGTTTCCCATGCTTCTTGCAGTTGTTAGTACTTAGAGACAATGCTGTTTTCTCTTCCCTCTTCTCGGGCTGAGGTGTTCTTGTTGCCATAAATATTAGAAGAAAGGGCAACAGACAGCCCCAGATGCCAAAACAGATTTTGATAGTTAAGATGTAAAAGCATTTTCTTCTGTAAATTTTTGCAGAGATTTTCTTATTATATGTGAGATATCTATATCTGTAATTTACCTGGGTTAAGGCTTCAACTGTGTTACCTTTTGCCTAAGAACAGCTAATGAGTGACAGTTAAGCAATTTCACGTGCTGTTTCAAGAGCTGAGAGCGTAGAATAGAAATCTGAAAATAGGACACCTGCAAGAATACTTCAAATTCTGTCCAGCTGCAGTGATAGTTCACTACATCTGGATAGTGATAATTCACTGTAGCTAGTCTTTCCCAACAAAGAACATCCAACTTTCCAAGTGCTGTTCTGTGCTTGTAATTCTAATAGTTTCAAAGAGATCTTAGCTTATGTTTATTAAGACAACAGAACTTTTGTCCTGTTTTTGCATTTTGGTAAATACAGCTGGATTTATGGTTAAAAATGGCAAAGTACCAATTGTAAAATGGACAGGATTGTGTGTATATCTAAATACACAACCTTTTCAGAATAGGGAAATTTTAATAGGTCTTTATTATATGTGGGGTATTTTTAGTAACTTGTACAACCATATACTTGATCTTGAAAGAGCTGTAACCCCGAAGAGTAGGATTCCATTTTAAGACTAGTAATACTCAGTCTTCATTTCCCTGGTAGATGACATCATTTTATAATAAAATTAGAATGAAATATAGATCTTAACTGTAATTAAAATTGGAGGCAGATGGGTGTATTTGGCATGCTTTCATAAATTCATGCTGCATGATGACTTAAAATGTTGGGCTCTGTGCCTGATCCCAGTAATACTCAAGATTTTTCTTGTGTTTATGATGGACGGTCTTGATTTTCTGTAAGTTTGAAGATCTAGAAAGAATTTGACTTAAAAGTCTCAGGAATATGCCTTTGTTTCAAAAACAGTTGTTAAGCCAGAATTTTTTATCTGCAGATTATATGAATCTCTTAATTAACGACTTCCAAATCCAAATTTTGTTCTACTGTAGTAGAATGGTTTGTACTTTTTGATTTAAAGATGCACATTTGAACCATTAATGTAACACTATGTCTTTTGTTGGAAAGGCAGGATTTATGGTAGATCAAATAAACCACATAAACCATCATCTAGTGTCTGATGCTGGAACCAGAGAACCTTGGGCAGAGTAAGGAATATAAAACTTCTGAAGTCTTTCATAGTTGAGCAGATGCTTTCATTATTGTTAGGACTCACACAAACCATGGTTCAGAAATTCGTACTGTGGACTTACCAGAATTAAAGTGGTTATTAGAAACTAGTCTGTGTTGCAGCTGGTAAATGGAAGGATACTAAGGCAGATGTATTGATAATATGTGCAAAATCCAAGGAGGCAAATAAGAATCCATTTTCTTAAACCATTTGTGAAAATTAAGCTTGTATTTATCATTGCTGTGCAGTGCCTTGTGTTTTTTTTTTTTAAAACCAAGAGTTATACTCTGATATTAGTCTGACTCTAACATGTTATGGTATTTAGAGTTAGAAGTTAGATTCACAGAAAAAATCCCACTTCCAAAGTTAAAACAGTTTGTAGGTTACATTTGTTTGTAAAGAACTTGGAAGTACAAAATTCCATTGTTTGGCTTGTGTATTTCCTGCCCTAAGTTTCTATTTTTGATGTCAATCATGCTGTGGCATCTGGCATTTGTGTTACAAATCTCTTCAGAACTTCAGACCTTTCTTCTCCTTACAGAAATACTGCTAAGTTTTATTATATTGATCTTCATTTGTTATGCGTGTTCTTAAGGGTTTTTTTATATTTATGATCTTCACTTGTTTCTCATTCTTTTCCATATCACAGATTCTTCCTTTTCTTTGATTATTTTTTTTCTTAATTAATGTTATTCTTCTAAGGCCAAATTTGAGATTAAGAGTTCAAGAATACATTTATAGTTAAAGGTAGTTTCAATTGTTAGACAGGCAGGAAATCTACATATATTTTCCATACAATTGGTTATACACTAACTTCTATGATATGAGAATGAGATTTTTCCACAATATACTCTGTGCTCTAGATATATGTTTTCAGAAAATCATGTTACCCGGAAGCATATTTGTCATATACCTGCTTGTTCTCAAAACCTCCTAACATTTTAGTAGCCAAAAAGATGTATTTTTGAAGAATGGTGGATCTCAGCAAACAAATAATCCACAGAAAATACTTTGTCACTCTAATCAACCTGGGGAGATGGATAATGAAATAGAAATGCTTGTTTACATTTAAATTCTATAATTATCCCAGAAACAGAACAGTAGCAAACTGCTTTAAAAAAAAGAAACACTAAATTTAGTCAGCTGGCATACATAAAAAGGAATCTTTGCCTTTATGGGTCAGACAGAATTTAACTGATAATCTAGAGGGTGTGTTTCTGTGTTTTGTGATAATAATACACACTGAGAAAGCCAAAGTGCTAATGCTTTATAGTCAATTTTGTAGTATTCCTCGTTTAATGGTCTGCTATCAATGTTTTACTGATCCCATAGTAGGGAATAACTAATGCACATTGATATCTTGCAGCCTCAGTGCCATAAAATTGTATTCATTAAAAACCTAATGTCTGAATCTTGTACTTTGTTGTTGTTATTATAAAACTGCCCTTCATGTTTTCTTTCTAAGGCATTTGAAATTAATTGTAATCTGCTTTACATTTACAAGCAATTTCACTGAAGTGATACTTCCCTTCAGATCAGTATAATGAAGAGGAGAATCCATCGTATATGATGGTTAATTGATCCTGAATGCTACAGCTTTAATAATGTATAGGTGCTGATCAAAAGGATTGCTCTGATCATGTCATGCCTGTAATTTATAGACAGTACTTAGACAATAGCCTTTTACTATTAGTCTTCAAAAATTATACTGGTTTATCTTGAATTGTTTCCAGGAGATTTAAGACCTGTTTCTATGCCTACTGAGTACAGTTGGATAGGGGAGTCAAAAGAACAAAGTGTGTACAAGAGGGGAAGCAGAGGTGAGTATTTTTTTTTCTCTGTTGTTCTCCAAGATATTATTTTTTTTCTCTGTTACTTAAGAATCATGAGGTTATCATCACAGGAGCTAAACCTATTTTTGTTGAGTGCCACGAAGAATGTAAGAGCTTTTGTGTTTCTGTTTCTGAAATAAAGTTTGTATTAATAGGAATTTATCTAATTCTATTATAAAGACAGGTAAACATCAAGGGAAAAAAGACTTTTAAGATTCAGATATATGTTAATAACAATCAGTTCTTAATCTCTACAATTCTAGAAAACTGTAAGCGGTGTTACAGAGAGAAGTTCATGTCCTTTGAGACACATTTTGATTAGTATGAATGATTATTTGAAACCAGAAACAGCTGATCTGTCAGTGTTCAGACTAGCATTAATCAAATCATTTTATTGATTCCAGTGGGAATTATGAGCTTTGGAAGAAGCATGGTGATAGCAAAATTCTTTTTTTTCCCCTTTTTTCCTCTGCTAGAAAGCAATTATATAATTCAAAAGAGTATTCTTCAAATATTCAAGTATGTTGGTTGTTATGTCAATTGCTAAAGATCCTTAAATGAATATTTTAGACAAATTGTAGGCAGCTGAGAGGAGTTCAACTTGACCACTTATAATATGACAAAATTGAATGATACACTTGAAAATTAATACAGGATTTTAAACTATTTTTTTCAGTAATCTTCCATTCCAAGAGAAAACAAATTTCATTTAAGGCACAAACCTTTTCTGATTTATTCCAAATCTCTTGATTAATGTTTTGTTTTATTTCACTGTTACAGACAGCTTCCTTTCCCCAGACCTGTTGCCAGGCCAGTTTCCAATTTGAAATTGTGCCTACAAATGCTGTGCATCTGTTTAAGACTATTATTCCGACTTGTCAGGCTCCTTGAAATGACAGTCCTTGTTTCTGGAACAGCCACAGAGATGTCCCCTTACTGATTTAATTTACAAATATTTTATGTGTATGCTCACTTTCACCTCAAATGGCAGGCAGGTGTCAGTCAATGTGGTACTGAGGCCAGTGCAAGCCCCCACAATTGACTTTTCAGTTTATAGTACCAAGTAATGATCTGAAACCTTTTGGCTTTATTTATATTTTCTGTTGTTACACAAGCCATATCCTGTGGACTAGCCTCATACTATCTGTCATGCCAGAATCTGGGTATGCACCACCATCTTTTCCGTGCCTAGGTTTTGTGCCAACTACTTAGTTTGCTCTCAATTGGAACCTTGGTATAAATAAGTTTGTCTGCAGAAGAGCCTTAGCTGAGGTGGGGAATGAACGAAGCTGACAATGCAGAGCAGCGAAAATGGTTCTCTGCTGGTTTCCTCTTAGTAATATTTCTTTTCTTTCTTTTTTTCCCCCTCCAACAACTGACTCTGAGAATTCGCTCCTGCGTTATCTGAGTGATGACAAGATACTGGTTATCCAAGAGGAGCCTTCGACACAAAAGGACAACAAAAGGGACACAGGTCGTAGGTCAAGAAAAAAGGGCAAAATTACAAGCAGTCCAAACTACCCTATTAGTCCACCTGTGCTGACATCTACTATTAACGTCAGGCTTGAACCTGGACAGCAAGATGTCTTGAATTTCTCACTAGCAGAAAACAATACAGTTCCACTTTATCATGTAAGTACGTAACAAAAACACTTATTACATAAAGTTTATGGAAAAACACTGAAATACTTCTCTTTTAGGATTAATACGGTTATAGAGGTATAATCTTCTCCTTTATATTTTAAGATTATATTTTATAGTCCAAGAAAGTTGCTTACTGTCAGAGCTTTCACATTAAAACAGTCTAGACAGAATGGAAAAATGCAAGGCAAGGACCATTTGATATAAGATGCTTTAAGTAAAATAGAGCTCTTTATTACTCATTGAGACTGAGAAATTGTTTAATTTAATCCTTTTTCAAAGGTTCTTAAGGATCCCATACTCAGCCTCTGAGAACAATTACTTAAAAGTTAGTTTGTATCAAGTTAGATCTACTGCCCTTCTCGCCTAGCAATGACAGAAGTCATACCCTCAGGGGAAAGTATAAGGGGGCAGATGTTGGACAACATATGAATCTCACCAAAGTACTTGGAAGTTGATCATCTTCTTTCAAAAATAAAATGACATTTCTCTTGAAGATTAAAGTGCCACATACTCACCATGACTTCAGAAATGAAGATATATTATCTTGCGTGATTTCTGTACTGTCATATGTGTTCTGTATAGCAGTTTGCAAATCACTCTATTCAGAAAAACAACCAGTTATACATTACAGAAATATTATTGCAGAAATTTAAGACAAAATATTATAATACATAATTTTAAGGTATTTTTGTCAACTGTTTTCTATTTGTAGGTCATAGGGACCAGAAGCAGTTCTTCATTTTGTGGCCTTCATTGTGTATTAAAGGAAATGCAACTATTTGAAACAGACATAATAAACTAGTAATATGATATTCTATTAGAACATAATAAATATGAAAAAACTAATAACATATTATGTCAACTGTAAATGGTCTGAAGGCAATGCAGGAATCTGGAAAAAAGGCACTATTCACGGGAGGAGATAAAATTGCAGGCAGTAGTTGGTCTACCCAAAAAGTCAGTGCAGCACCTGCACATTATAATTAGTGCAGTAATTACGGAGGAGGACACATGTGAAATGATTATTCATGGACTGACAGAGTGGTATATATTTTTCTAACACCATAAATTTTCTGAACAACATTAGAGACAGACCTTTGCTGTCCTTCAGGAGATAGTTATAGGAATCGGAATATCTTGGGCACTTAGTCAACTGCCTTATAAATATATGAGGAACTGAGTCGTCAAATATACAGGAGTTGCTGACACAGGTTGTGTAGGTTCTTGCCAATACATAATGATTCATATTTACAACATCTTTACACTTTGAATACTGAAAGAATTATGAAAAGCAAAGCAAAAAAATGGTTTGCATATTTATCCTAAATGATAGCTACCCAGAATGGAAATTTAGAATATCAAAGAACGTGTAATGGCATTTTGATATCAAAAAGGAAGAGAAAAATAACAGATAGTTGTGTTCCTATATAGAAATATTAAGTAGATCATCTCATTTCCTTAGTATTTTAAGGTGTTATCAGGATTTTCATAATCATTTCAAGATATTTAATATATTTACTAATTTGAATAATGAGATTTTTTTCTATCAAGAGTTCATTCTACAACAAGAGTAAGGTTAATCAAAAGAAGATGCTTCAAAAGTTTAGCTAAAAATTTACCATAAACCAGCTTTTGCTACTTTAGTACTAAATAAATAAATAAATAAAAGTCTGGGGTCAGCTTGCCTTTTCCTTGCTCTTGTAGTCTGTGTTTTAGTTTTTCTTGGCTTCTGGAGGTGGCAGTACTATCAGATGAAAGAACTGGTTCAGTTTTTATGGTGGAATTTTTTTTTTTATATGTATTTTTTTTTAAATGAAAGTCAAAAATGTAGAACTGTTAAAATCAAATTCCCATTTAATTCCTCTACACTTAACACATGCACAGAACAACTTTTGAATATAGATCAAAATTTCAATGCAGATAAATGCTTTGGAAAATGGAGATGATAATGTTAAATAGGATCTTCATCATCTTGAGTGAAGAAGGTGATAGTGTCTTTTAACTAAGGCATGATGGAACAAGAAACTGAGATACACACTCTCACTTCGCCGTAGCTTTATTTTCTAGGCATACATACATAAATACATACACACAAAAAGGCACACACTTAACAGTAGTTTAAATTACCAGTCACAGATGTAAGAAGTTTTACAAAATTGATAATTGCATAGATTCAACACTAGATTAATGTTTTGGAAGGGAATGTTGATTTGGAACCTAAAATTAAACAATTAGACTGATTTCATAAGTTCTTATGAGGATGCAGAGTTACTATATAAAATGGATATTTAGGTAATGCAATATTGGCAGTATGCCCAGGATGTAAAAGGATGCATAAAGCTATGTTGCAGTAAAATATTACTGTCAAGAAACACTGCCCCTTTCAGGATATATTTATAAATTTAATTTAATTGATACACAGTTCTATGATGCATATCACACAATCTGTGGAAGAGTCAATTACAATTAACAAGGCTGTTGTAATTAATTTTAATCAATAAAGTGTTTCTTAGAATAGGACTTCCTATGTTTACTAATGCTTTGCTTCTAAAGTGATGTTGTTTACCATGTTAAGCCTAAATAGTGAGCCATATGTTGTTATCACAAAAGTATATCCATTATAGCATTGCTGAGATACAGTACTTGAGTAGACTCTGGATTTACAAGAATAGAGTTAAAATCTAAATGTCTTTTTATTTTGTAGTAACAGAGCTCATTCTGAAGAAAATTAATTTAGCAAGTAGAATTCCTGCGTAGTATACCAGATGTACAAGAGAAATTTTTCATTCTCTATTTTTACCCATAAAACAAAACACGAAAAGTCTTGAATAGAAAACACTGTCCATCTTTAAATTGATGATCAATTTTTTTAAAAAACTCCAGTGAACTGTCTGTTTTCTGTTACTTAGTTGAATTTTGCACTTTAGGAACCAGCTTCTGTCTAAGGAATATTGGACTTCTTATTTCAGATCCACATGGTGTTCAACTTGGTGGTTTTACTGCCTCAGCTTTGCACTAGTTTCTGAAGCTCTGAAACTTAATTTGCTGGTTCCTACATTAAATTCTCAAATAAGATCATGATTTCTCATCTGGTTTTACTTGACAATAAATGTTCTGGGCCCATTATCTGCAAAGCATTTGGATATTTTGTTTTATAGTATCGTATATTAAGAACTTGGATTACAAGGTATTGAATCATCTAAATTTTTTGTGAATTAGAATTCAACGTGTTGAAGAGACTTAATTTTTAATGAATTTTAAGATAGATGCTTTTGTTTCAGTATTCCCTACATAGTAAAGCAGAAATAATGGCAGCTTTAGGGTAGTCATTGAGAATGTTATGGCAGTAGTCACTTCTCATTTTAAAGAGAATTTGAAGCATTATAGTAGTTTAGAGTTAGTCATTGTTTCACAGAACTTGCTTAACTTGCTTTTAATTTTCTTTCTGCTGATCACAGGAAGTTGGTAATCTATGCTTTTTTAGCACAGAATGATGTAAATGCTTTTTAATTGTTCTTGGAGCTACAGAAGGCAGCTTGACAAATGACATAAAGTTTAATAGTACATGCTGAGAATTAAAGTGTGTACAAAACAAATGTAGATCTGGGTTTTCGGTAATGCCTGCTTTTTTGGATGATAGGCATTCTGAGTCCTTGTATGATAAATATTATAATTAAGATAGTCTGGGAGAATCATATATATTCAGCTTCTTATGACTGAAGGAGGTGTCCTCTGTTGCCAATTTTGTAGGAAAAGTGCTTATATTTTATTTCTTCCTTCCTGGTTTTGCAGGAAGAAACAAAACTGTGCTAACTGTCAAGGATGAGAATTACTTTCTTCAGAGTTTTATTTCCTTTCTGAATTGCTGAATAAATTCTGTCTTTGCTTTTTATTTAAGTACCTGTAATATGGAAAACCTTCTTTCTTGACCTTGTAGGTATGTTGAAACTACTATGAGATTGATTATATGGAATCTAGCTGCTCAGAGAAGCTAATTCAAGTCTTTCTAGCTTCTGTAGCTTCAAACTCACTCTGTCTGATCTTACTGATCGTAAGATAAGATTTTGTTTGTATTTTTGCTGTATCATAATTGTGCACACAAAGGCTCAAGCAGACAAGTAGGTAGGTAGTGCTGTGAGATGGATCTGTCAGTAGCAACGTCCTATAATATATTTCTTTACAGAACTGTTCAGACATTATTCTCTAAACTACACTCTTCGTTACTCTATAAAACAGTTCAGACGGGAAAAGGCATTTTACAGTACAAGGGAAAATAAAGGGAAATAAAATATTAAGGAATGTTTTTTATTAATTTATGAATGATGTTAACAGTCTTTAGATTCCACGCTCATTCAGACATCGAGAACTTCATAATCAGTCTGAATCTAGGAAAAAATGCCTTAAAAAGTGTTAGTCCTTGATTTCTATAAAAACCACCTATATGCAGTAAGAAGAAAGGTGGCCTTTGGATTTGTGTTGGATTTTAGTCCTGAGCAACTTACTCCATAAAGTAAGTTCTGTCTTATACTGACGTGTTTTACCTGTGAGTTTCACTGCACTAAGGAAGTGAAATTATTGTTGAATCTGAACTTTTGACACCCTTTCTGCTCTGTCTATAGCGCAAAGTGAAAACCATGTCTAGATTCTCTAGGTTAGACCTAATTTAGCTTGTGTATCTGCACAGCACAAACCAACATCAGTTTCAGACACACCTTTTCAGACCCAGAAGCGACTGAGAAGAATGGTTGAGGTTAGTCCTGCAATAATATACTGCATCTGGGTCCGAGCACAGTGTCTGTGTCGAGCACTGCGCCGTTGTGAAGCTCAGAGGAGGTAGATGTGTCCCTGCCCACGGCAGGGGATTTGGAACTAGATGATCCTTAAGGTCTCTTCCAACCTAAATCATTCTGTGGTTCTACGAGCATCTCCGTTATTTGTTGTAGACCTCTCTTGGGCTCCATTCCTGCAGTATTTCAAGGAATGCAGTGGTTAGCACTGATATATTTGCCCTGGCCTCTGATACCTGCTTCAGCAGTGAGACAGGCTACATATTACTTCTGTCTTCCCAGTGTTTAGGCTATCTTGTTTGTTTGGAATTCTTTAAACTGACAGTTATATTAGGATGCTTTTCAGCAAAGCAAATATGAGGCTGTTGTTATTCAAACATGCACACTGTTTTCCTAAGTAATTTTGTTGTGTTAGAGCATATTTAAAATTACATTATTCTGCAGTCTTCAAATGAACCACTACAAACTACTAATGAAAGTTAGCAAATGAAGCATTCATTAACCTACTGTATCCTTATGTCTAAATTGTAATTTGTAAAGCATTGAAGAGTCCTTTGACTGCAAAAAATCACAATAGAGCTAAGATTCACTGTATTGTATTAATCTAGCGAATGAATTTATGGCTTCTTTTTATTATTTCTTTAGGCTACCAAAACAAAAAGTATTTTATTTCTGATTTTGTATATGTAGTCTGAAGATAAATTTGACAGCCGTTTGGATTGATATGATTCTGCATTTGCTGATAAATATTGTCTACAACTGACATTAATGTTGCCATAATTCAATATTTATCATCCAGAAGAATGCACCAAATACAAATATGCAAACTCATCTTCCTTGTAATGCAAATATCATCTCCTACTGTTGCTGACAAAAGCATCAGTGTGCAGGAAGACTCTGAAGACTCTCCTCTGAGTCTTTCTCTTTACTCACTGCCTCAGGCCTTGGTCTGTGCCCTTCCCTCCTCACCCTCCCAAGCAGGCTCCCAGCCTACCCCAGCAAGAGGATGGGGATGGGGTTTTGGAGGACACAAGAAAGTACTGCGTGGCAGAAAAGGAGGCCAGTCCTATAAAAGGCAGTATTGAGTGTGGGCTGTACCTAGAGGAACTGGGAAAGAATTGACACTCTTTTTCCCTGACCTGGGTAACTTGACTGATGCTACATCCCTTCAACTTCAGCCACTCCCCTTCTTCTACTTCCCTTAACTTTTCCCATGGAATCCTGTGCAGCAAATTCACAGCTGAATGCCCACTCTCCTTAACTTCCCAGCAAAAAATGTTTGTGCTTTGTGACAGTAGAAAGTTGCAGTTCAGAAATACGTACCGTCTTACAGCATAATCTCATGTGACTGGATTTCCGACTGTATTAGGGCTCTGAATGCTTTTTTTTCCCTCAGGAAGAACAGCATTATGTTTTTCACGTGACGTGTAAAACTTCACTCTACCTTTTATTAAGTGGCATTAAATTTTACCCTCTAATTCTGTTCTCTATCTTTAGTGCATAGTTCAAGTGGACATATGCTTTGGCTGCTATACATCTTGTATAAAATTAACATTGCTAGTATATAACATGGAATGATTGCTCATTCCATAAAACTCAATATGCAAAAAAAATCGTATCTTTTGTCTGTTCTAGAAAAAAATAGAGTTTTGGGGAACATGGATATATTTACAAGTTAATACGCTGTTTTTCTTTGACCAAAAAAACCTCACCCATTTCTTTGGAATGCAATATTTATTCATAGTTTTTGAAGAAAAAGAGAACTTTTTTGTTGAGTTTTCCTGGGGTGTACAGATATTTTTTTTGGTTTTTTTTACACTTTTGATGTTGAGATTAATCTTCCCTTAAATTTCTACAATTTCCCTTAAACCAAAAGAGCTGATTGAGGATAAAGGTAGGCTTTGGTCAACATAAAATAAATTTTATCTATTTTTGTGATTTGTTCTTTTGGACTAGTTTTTCCTTTTCTACATAAGATAAATTTTGTTGGCAACAGGGCAGTCTTCCCTTAGATATTTGTGTAGATCAGTTTTTTAACCTAATTTATAATCTGGGAGAACTTCTCTTTTGGAGAAGTTCCAAAAAATGGAACTTTATTCCTTTAAAAATTATGCTGCTTTCTCTGTTGTCTGCTATGTGCTGACATAGTGTTCATTATGCACCACGTAATTAAAAATTCTGAGTGGATGTTTTAATTCTGTCCTTAGTTAATTTTCTCATCTGTCATCTTGTATTTTTCAGCATAAAAATTGACTACCACTGAACTGTACATGGGTGTAGCTTGCATGAGATTATTTCCTGTCTCTATTATCTCTTCCCTCAACAAGAGTGAGTAGAAGAAAAACCTCAAAGGCTGCTTTCATTTTCAGCTGAGCATAATAATTTTGCAAGTGTATTCAATGGGTTAAGCATCATCAAGGTCACTGAGCTAGAGAGATAAGTAAAGCCCCTGGCAACAAGGCTACTGTTTCACTTTTCAACAAACATAATGTAAAGAAATGCTTAGGATAATGAATAAATCATTTTTGTAGGGAATTCAATATCTGATTAAAGAAGAACAGTATTTGTAATAAAGGTAAAAGAATCTTTTGCAACCGAAGAAAAACATACATGGAATGAATATTTTGCATTTGACCACTGAGATTATTAACTCTCATTATCAAACTATTCTAGATCCATTATCAACTATTCTAGTCTCTTCCACTAGTAAAAAACAAAAATAACTTCTGAACGTTTTCATGCTATCTCTGCAGTTCAGTGTTCTTTGCTTTTTGTGATTTTTTTACTAGGAGAAAATCATTCTTTTCATTGTGAAATCCTGATTCAAGGAAACAATTTTTTTTTCAGTTATTTATACAAATTTCAGGTAAATAGTAGTTTCTACAGGATTTGCTTTGTGAGAGGATCATCAGATCTGCTTGTTAGACGTATAGGCCTTATTCTCCTTTCATTTCTACTTGTGTAAGTCAGAAGCAGATCCTTTAAAATCCCTAGAGGTACATAAATATGAAGCTGACTCTAAAGAAGGCTGATAGGTGCCAGTGACCTGAATTTCTGAGAATTTGTGAATTATAGTCTGTGACAGCGTGACAAGACTCATGCCTCCCGAGCCTCCCACATGTCTACTAGTCATGAAAGTGGCCTTTTAGTAAGATGAAATAAAGTTTTAGTTTGGGAACTAGGATAAAGCAATTTGTTTTCCAGATAACAGGAACATAACATTGTTAAGAAACAAAAAAATTTGTTCCAAAAAAATTTGCATATAAGGTTGCTGAAATGGCAGATAGGAGTCTACCACATATAGATCAGTGACAGTATCTACAAGAAAGGCATTGAGGTGCTGGAGCACAAGTCTTGTGAAGAGCAGCTGAGGGAGCTGGAGGCTGAGGGGAGACCTTCTCGCTCTCTACAACTGCCTGAAAGGAGGCTGTAGCCAGGTGGGGGTTGGTCCTTTCTTCCCAGTAATGGATGATAATGCAAAAGGAAATGGCCTCATGTTGTGCCAGGGGAAGTTTATGATTGAAAGGGTTATTATGCATTGGAACAGGCTGCGTAATAATGTTACAATTTGTATACCTTTGAGTAGTTTATTTGTGAACTCATATTTTTGCTTTTTTCTACTATTGCAGAGCCATTGAAAAAAATTTCCCAACTGCAGACTGTTCTATTTGATTAGATTATTCAGTATCTTTGAAAATTAGTGCTCATTAATGCAAAAATCAGTGGCGTTGAGAGAAAGATCTCTAGAAAAACATATTAATAGAAGCACATTTCACTCTAGCATATTCTTTTTCAGTCTAATATATGCAAGTTCACAACACCCAAAGAATTGTTCACAGTTATACTAATGGAATGTGGAATATATCTGATCAAAAGGAATCTCAGAACCACGGTCCCAAGTACTCACCCGTGATACAGGTTCTTTGTGCAATTTTTTTTTTTGGAAGGAAATAAGTAACTGGGATAGTTCTGTAGTGGTAGTGACAATTTGTAATACAGGTGATGAAAAGAAGGTGGCCAGCACAGTGTGAACAAGGAGTATTGTAACTTTCTCAGGGAAGGGAGTGTGGGATGAGTCCCATTAGGGAGAGAAAGTGAATAAACCCTGATTTGGAAAGCACTTTGTTTTTACTTTGGGAGTGGTTTTAGAAAGGAGAGGCCTCTAGTACTTAAGAAATAGAATAGGAAACACTTAAATTGACTAAATTATTTTTCTTACTTCTAGTTGCTAAAATTAGTAACGATAGAAGAAAACCTTTGAGCCTTCTAGAATGAATAAATTTTATTGTTTTCACAGTATCACGTGTAGTGCTGCTGTCAAAAGTTTTCACTTGTCTGGCCACACAATATTTTACTAGGCCGTCCACAGTGTTTTCAGGGATGATCAGATTGGTTCATTCGTATTTAATAGTGCATTAGCAGCAGCAGAAATCTGGTGTTTCTTATGCAGCATTTTAGTGAAGCTCTTCAGATGCTTAGCTGTAGATTTGTGCTGTCTCTCTTATGGTCTACTTCAAGAAAATATGGGTATTTCTAGGTGGTATATTTTAATTTTTTGTAAATTCTTGAGACTGGATTTCAGTGTATTCTAAGGAGGATTAAGTTGTTTATAGGGCTCAGGAAAGCCTGTTACAGTTTTGTGTGCTCAGTTACTCGATGGGGACCTCTTACATTTGCTTGGTTTCAACAAGTTATGGAGAACTCCCTGCACCATCTCATTACTTTTCATCAGCTAAGATCATCTTATTTGAATGGTAACCATCTTTGATGCTCACATTTGCTAGGATATTTTAGCTGAATCAATTACCAGAACAAGTAAAAGGAGACGTTTTTAGTAGTAAATAGTATTTAATGCAGCAGCAAGAGTTACTTGTAAAGTACGTAGGGTCATAATTATTGTGGAACAAAAGAGAGAGGAAAGCCTTTACGTAAGAAAGAACTTCTAAGTGGGTGTCATTTCTGTTGCTCTGTAGACAGTTTTGCCATGACACATTCTCTGGCTTGAGCGTGGGTTAACTGTGGCAACGTTTTATTCAAAACACGGGCATGTCATAGAATGTACCAGCTGCAAAATTATAAAGAGTGCTTCCCATTCTTTAATACTCAGCCCTTACATCATTACAATGATCATTATGAAGCTTCATGTACTGATTTAGTGATCCACTTTTGACTTTATATAGACTGTCAGTACCTTCAGATGCTTGAAAGTTTGGAAATAAATCTTTGCCATTACTAAATCTTTGCACCTCCTCCCCCTCCTCCTTCACTAACCTTGGTGTCTGCAGGGCTGTTCTCCCACATATTCTCACTCCTCTCTCCAGCTACAATTGCTGTTGCACAGTAACTTTTTCCCCCTTCCTAAGTATGTCATCCCAGAGGCTCTACCACTGTTTTTTGATGTGCTTGGCCTTGGCCAGCAGCAGGTCTATCTGGGAGTCAAATGGCACTGGCTCTATCAGACAGAGGGGCAGCTTGTGGCAGCTTCTTGCCACCTCTGTAGTCTCCCCGCTACCGAAACCTGGCCACGCAAACCCAGTACAGAAAGGAAGAAAAAGTAGTCATGGTCCTGTTCAGGGGAAAATGTCTTTCTGATCCTAGGTGAGATAACTAGTCTAATCTTACTAGATACAAGCAAGTGATGAACAAGACTCCTCAGGTGTTTTGATATTACTGTGGTATCATCAATCCCCTCCAAACTGATTAGATATTGCCAGGGTAACTTGGTCACTTAGGGGTTTTATTTGCCTGTTTCAAGTGGCAAATCATCTATTACCCGTAGTAGAAGTAGTATGAGAAAAAATGATAAATGATTCTGCATATGGATATACTAGAGGGATGTGTGAAGGAGGGAGGTGGCAAAATGTGTGCTTGTCCCCTGAAAATTTTAAAGTTTTCTTAGAAATGCACACTGTTAGAATATATCTGTGCTATAGCCCATGCGGTTACAGACACATCAGACTTCCTGTTTTGTACGTGTACAACATGCATTTCAGTTTTGTAACTAATTTCTCTAAAGTCACATGTCATCAAATATCTTACAGTATACCTAAAGTGATACAAAAACACAAACAATATACTTGCAAAAAATAATCTGTTTCCTATTTGGTTATTCAGAAAGTATATAATGAAAGATTTTTCAAGTGCAGATTTCTGTATTTATAAACAAATACACATTAATTTTAAAACATATGTTTTTGCAATTTCAAGGTGAGAAACTGGTTTTTAGCTGTGGGAAAACTTCTCCATCATAGAGCTTTATTTAAAATAAAAAAACAGTCTGAAAATGTTATTTTAAATCCTGAAACACTTAAGACAAGTTCATTTCCAAACCTCAGAGGAATAACCGGTGTAGTAAATCAAATTATGTAAAACTGTAAAAGAAAGGCATTAAAGTACATAATTGTTCTTAAAATCCTCTGCAGTTTGTTCTTCTGAAATTCTGTATTCAATATTGTAATGTTTGTTTCTTACACTAAAAAACTCCCTTTTAAATAGTAACATTTTTGCAAACATTGACATTCTAACAAATTTTTAGCTCCCTTCTTATTTTAAAGAGCTTTGATCACAATTACACAGCAGCTGAAACTATTTTGTAAGTGCAGATGGAAAGTGCTTTAAATATGATCTTCATTGGGAAATAACATTTACTTAGAAATAAATGTTCCATTTCCTTAGAGTTACGGAATGACTACTGTGGTTAACATCTGTGACTTCTTTCGCTGCAGATACCTGCTATGTAGAGTGCACCAAGGAAGTGTAGTCTTTAGTCATGCTTAATACTATTTGGTTTTCTTCTACAGAGAGCAGGGGACACAGTCAGTGGAGATACTGAAAGGTAAGTACTTCTGTTATTCTGCATTTAAATATATACATAATCTATTTATGAATTATATTTGCTTATTTGCTTTTAAAAAATTAGTTGCATTGTTTGAGGAATAAATTTTCAGAGTTTAGTGAGAAGAGCATTCTCACTAAACATATCAAGCATATCAATTAATAAATGTCATAACTTTCATTTGTTCACTACATCAAATATAAGTATCAATTACAAAGATTGAAAAAATACTTCAGGTATATGTTTATTAAAGATTACTCGGGGGAAAAATTATACTACTACAAAGTAGCAGATGTTCCCCCCCACCATTCTTTTTTTTTTTAAACTTTTGAAATTTAGTATTTCAGAATCACTCTTGAGGATGAAAAGCATGGTGCATGTCTAACATGATTTTTGGAAAGAACAGGCAGAATTTTTCAATGAACAGTTAAATGCTAATTCATTCTGTAGAAAAGTTACTGTTCATATTTCTGGCTCATATTGGTTAAATACTAACAATAAACAAACACTTCAGTTTTTCCCTTACAATTGCATTTAATCAACTAATTCTAATGAATAAAATAGTAATTTTGTGTTTTTTTCTTTGCAGTATATCTGATTAAGTATCTTCATACTCTAGTTGCATCCAATAAGTCATATTAAAAGAATAAGTTTGAAATAACAGATACTTGGGTATTGTGGAATGACATAATTAAGCTTAATTGGAGTCTGTTCATATGGATAATTATTCTTTTTTTACATCTTTTTATCCTGTATAAGGCCTAAACCTATTTAAGCTAAACCATGCACTGAATATAAAATAATTCAGTACAGTTAGTTTGTTTTCACCAATCTAAAGGATTTACAACTCATAATTATTTTTTTCAATGGTATAAATACCACTATGTTACAGCCAGAAGTCTGAGGTACAACAATATTAGTTGTTGATCAGCAAACACAAGTCACCTCATGCCAGATTTTTCAGAATTGTAAGCACTTTTACCTCTAACATCATAGTTCCTCTTTATAGGTGTATTAAGCTTCATAGTTCATTTCAAAGACAGTTGTAGTGGTAGGAATTTACTGATTTTTTCCCCAGCTGTAGGGCTCTGTCCGTGTTTAAAACATCATTCAATTAAATTGAGAAGCACTGCTATCACAGATGAAAATGAGGTAAAGATGGAGTTCAAAAGACTTTTTCTAGGGTAAAATTCTATGTCATCTTATGGTCTTGTCTGTCCATTGCCACTATTGTAGTAGTTCATTACCTCTCTGTCCATTACCTCACCTAGACAGAGATTCTTATTTTTATAATACAAAAAGTATAATCCCACTTGGCACTTAGTCCCAATTCCAAGCTAAAGCAGCCTCCATCTTGTGTGAGGCAGAGGCTACAAGGGCAGAAAAAGTGTGTCATTCTCTAAATAACAGCTGGATTTCATCTTTTGCTATTGGAGTTTTCAGAACTTACCTGTCAATCTTACGTATTTACTGTTTTCATTGAGTCTCCTAACTCTGTCATGCCAGGTGCTGTTGTCCCATTCTCCCCTCACATTTGTTTCTCCTTACTTTTTGTCACTCTGTTTTCTTACCATCCTTCATTCCATTATGGCTGCTCCCTTCCTCAGGTCTTCCAAGGGATTTCAGCAACAGAAAGAAATTACAGACACACACACACACAAATAATCATGCTTCTCAACATGTTTTTGTCTTCCTTCTCCACACCCATAGTTTCTTGCAGTCACAGGAGCTTCAAAGGAACTTCGTTCTTCCTAGAGCAAAGCATCCTTAATTATTATGAATGGATTGCACATGCTCAGTTTGGCAAGGACATTACCATCCAGATGGAACATCCTTGGTGAACAGGACTCGAGTCTCTACCAGACATCTGCCCAGAGATATTTTCTAGAGACTTATGACTTGATGAAATTTTGGCAAACTTTCATAGAAAAGGCTATTTTTTATAGAATGACTCCCCCTTTACCAATCCTTGTCCCACGCATTTTAAATTTCAGGTCCATCACATGACTATATTATCTCTTTTCAATATGTTGACAAATATTTTAAAAGAGGCATGATGGTATCTCCTTGCTTCTAATAACCTTCTTTTGAGTATTTACAACAGCTTAACACAAAATAAAATTATTTCAGCTTAAAAGCAGCTGAGATGGGCACTGCTAGAAGATTTTAATCTCATACAGTTAGGTTTTGGGGAGCTGAAGACAAACTGTGTGGACAGATTCATGTATTTGGATTAATTAGCATTCTCTTCATTAACTGTACAGTTGCCTATGCAGTTTCTGTAAGATTGCATCCTTTTTTTAAAAAAAGAAAAAAAGCCAAAACCCAGAAGAAAGACGCGTCTTGCACGTAGCAGAATGTGCCACAGGCTGCAGGGAACATATGCCAAAAACATTAGTGCTATGTGAGAAATACAAGACTACAGAACGTTACTATGAATATCTTGCTTTTTAAACTCTTCAAATGAGTGGAATGTAAAGCAAGTCTAGCAGCTTTTTTATTAGCTTTGAGCAGAAAAAAAGCTAGGTATTTCTGCATTACAACTCTGGTTACTTCCAAACTTTTTTGGGACATCTACATCACGTATTTGACAAATACCTTTTGAGAACTACAAGGGTATTGCCAGGGCAGGCAGAGATGCAATAAAAAAAGCAAAAGCTCAGCTTGAATTGAAGCTGGCCAGAGATGTCAAAAACTACAAGGTTTAGGTAGATAAACAACAATCAGAAACAGAAGTAAAACATTGGCCAACAACAGGAGAGGTGAATTAGTCACTGGCAACACTGAAAAGGCAGAGGTTCTCAACACTTTTTTCACCTCTGTGTTTACCAGCACCATTGGGCCCCAGGCCCAGAACAAAAATCGGGCTGATGCAAGCACAGGCCCACCACCAGTGAAGGAAGAATTGGTATGGGAACAATTACAGGACCTTGACCCCTACAAATGGATGGCCTCTCTCCATATCCATCCAAGGGTGTTAAGAGAGCTGGCTGACGTCATTGTGAGGCCACTATCCATATCTTTGAGGAAAAGTGGAGATCAGGGGATGTCCCAGAAGACTAGAAGATGGCTAATGAAGGGCTTAAAGGAGGATCTACAAGAAAGCCTTAAAGGAGGATCCAGGAAATTATAGACCTGTCAGTCTTACTAACTGGGAAAGTTATGGAACAAATCCTGGGGGCTATTACAAGTCAAGTGAAGCACGTGATTTGGAATAGTCAGCATGGATTCACCAAGGGCAAGCTATGCTTGAGAAATCCGATCGCCTTCTACAACAAATTAACCTGCTCAATTGATGAGGGGCAACGGTGGACGTTGTCTAAATGAATTTCTCCAAGGCTTTTGACACGGTTCCCCACAGCTGCCTCCAGAGAGACCAATGTGTCCAGACAAGTCTGTGTGGCGGGTGGGAATTGGCTGACAGGCTGCACTCAGAGGGTGGTGGTAAATAGCTCCTTTTCAAACTGGCAACCTGTCACAAGTTGGGGTCCTACAGGGGTCAGTACTGGGCCAAACATTGTTCAATATCTTTATAAGTGATCTGTACGATGGGATCAAGTGTGCCCTGATAAAGTTTACTGATGACTGAGTGGGGAAGTGGAGTCTTCAGAAGGGAGAACCACCCTGCAAGAAGACCTGGATAGGCTGGAAAGGTGGGCTAATAAGAACCTTATGAAGTTCAGCATAGACACATGTAAGGTTTTGCACCTGGGAAAACATGGTCCAGGAGTGCAACATAGGTTGGGATCTGCCCGGCTGGGGAGCAGCTCTGTGGAAAGGGACCTGGGGTTGCTGGTGGAGAACAAGCTCAATCTGAGTGAACAGTGTGCTGCTGCAGCAAAGCAAGCCAACATGATGCTGGGTTGCATCAACAGGGGCATCACTGGCAGAGGTAAAGAAGTTATTATCGCACTCTGCTCAGTGCTTGTCAGGGCACACCTGGAATACTGTGTTCAGTTTTGGTCCCCACTGTACAAAAAAAAGATGTGGACAGGCTGAAGAGTGTCCAGAGAAGGGCCACCAAGATTATCCAAGGACAAAGACAAGGAAGCCTACCGTATGAGGAAAGACTGAGAGAATTGGTTTTGTTCAGACTTGGGAAAAGAAGGCTTAGGGGAGACCTCATCCCCATGTTCCAGTATGTTAAAGTGTGGTTACAAAGAAGGTGGAGACTCCTTTTTTACAAGAAGTCAGGTGGAAAAGTCAAGGGGTAATGGGTACAAGTAACTCTAGGGGAGATTCTGATTGGACACAAGGAAAATTTTCACAGTGGGAACAATCAGCCATTGCAATAATCTCTCC